>CAJVPY010005546.1:0-11369 GCA_910591965.1 Dentiscutata erythropus
AGCTTTTATTCTTGAATATAATTTATATTTATTTGTTTCTATACAAATTAAGTCTTTATATAGTTGATATGTAATTAATTATATAAATTAATCAATAAAGATATGAGCAGGATCTCACCTTAATACCAAAAAAAAAAAAAAATTCTAGTCAAAATTATAAAAGAATTATTATTTACACTACTAGTTAAAAATAACCATTTCTATTAAAATTTAGAGTTAGGATGCAGCTCTAAAATAAATAGAAGTTTTTTATATAAAATGTTTTTTTTATATAATATAATATCTATTGAATATAAGGCTCTAATTTTAGTTTTTATAAGGTTTTTAGAAGTTCTGAACATTTTTACTTAGAGTACTTGATCTCATTTACTTAGTATATTATTGAGATATTAGTACACTGATTATCCTTAACCACTGGCACAAGTTAAAAATATCCTTATAAAATTATATAATAATAAAATCTTAAACTTGAATAACTTTTGATTTACCTATTTAGATAATTTAATTACCAAAATGATTTTCTCAAAGAGAAGCTTCTAACAAGCCCAAATTTACAGAATTACAAGATAAATTTTCTTTTTTGTAAATTTGGCAATCTTGCCTCAACTTTATTAAGCTAAAATATTTAATTCACAGGTAAAATATCATTTTTGCTAAAGTAAACTAGGATATTCTATAGAATAGGTGGGCAGACTCTGCAAACTCCGCAACTCTGCTAAATATTTATTAATGATTACTAATTAGTAGTGGAGTTTATTTTTTATATTGCCTACCTATTCTATAGAATATCCATAAACTAAAGCACTATCTAAGTTACAAGTTTCACTAACCCAGCTCATTGCAATACCAAAGTGCCCAAATCACCCATGTTCGATCTGCTATAGTAAAGTTTATCTCTATATCAAAAAACCTGCAAATAAATTCTTCAATATATCACCAAATAGTATTTATGGCCTATCAAGAATGCTATCTTTTTTAAACCTTCTTCTCCTAGCTTTGCGAGCAGAAGGATTTATAGTCTCCAACTGACTTATGAAAAAAAACTACTAATACTAAAGATAAAGGGAATGACACAAAAGAAGAAAAGAAAAAAAACTGCCTAAACAATAAGAAAACAAACAAAAAGAAAAAATGAAACAAAAAGAAAAGGCAGAAAAAAAACAATCAATGAAAACACTATTATAGCCTGTACTAGGCACAGTTGTAAAAATTATATACTAAATTTAAAAATTTTGTATATCTCCATTGTAAAGCTTTGCTTTATCATTAAGTCTTTTCTGACTTTACTGTCTAGTCTGGGTCAGTTTGTTAACCAGAGTGCTAATTGGTTCATTATATAGTGTAGGTACATTATTGTCAAAACAATCCCGTGTTTATGTTCTACTTCATTCATCTGAAAATAGAAAGTATAAACAATGCTGATCTTTTGGAGAGGGTAAGCTAGATTGCCTACTTTTTGTTGAAAATTTTTGTAAAGTCAGCAAAAGGTGGTAGAGGTAAAAAAAACTACTAGTTTCAAACCAAAAGAGTGTATATACTTTTTTTTAAAGTATATCAGTGACTTGTTGACTGAGCAAAGAGCATGGTACTTAAAGAATGTTAAAGAGTAAGTGATAAACTCTAAACTTGTCAGCAAGTAGCATATAAGAAATACCTCCAAACGACAAGTGCTTTTGTTGCAACAGTGAGTGATAAACTCTGAGCCTGCTAGCAGGTGCTATAGTTTCTTGACTTATCTTATTTATTACTTTTTCAACTAGTTGTAATATATTTATTAAGAAAAGTTTTTTTGAGAAAATTTGAAAAAAATGATCATCAAAAAGAGTTTTTTTAAATTCACAAGATAAATAATTTTTGTATTATTTAAATATATATAAAATAATACAAAATATTATCTATTTTGTGATTTTGTAATTGGAATTTAATGATTTTGAACTTGTTAAACACCTCTTATTAAGAGGATTAATTTGGTAGCTAAATTCTCTAAATAGGCCTGGTAGATAAAAAATTATTCAAGTTTAAAGATTTTATTATTATATAAATTTATAATTTTGGCCAGAATTATAAACTTTTGACCAGAATTATAACTCGATATTTTGGGAACTCTACCCACCCACCCCAAAATTATGTAATTTCTGGATGCCCCCCTTAGTTTTAGTGTTAGTTGATATCCAAATCACACATATTTTCTGATTCCAGATTAGTTTTTATACTCACAATGTATGTATATACATTGTAACAGTTAAAATTAGTATTACACTACCCAAAATCAGGCTGTGCTCGGGTATCCATTTCTATTTTTGTATTTTTTTTTATTTCTATCTTTAGTCATTATAAGAAAATTTCTGGTTGAGGCTAGTAGATTGTGTAAATATAGTAATTTAACTAAATTGAGTGAATTTAGTAAATTTAGTTAAGTAAATGAATTAAGTTTATTCAATCAAACTTTAGTTTCTAAAAAGTTCATTATAAAGGAGTCTTTAGCTTGCCTAAAATAAAGAGAGAACTCAGTTAGAGTTTTGAAAAACTTTGAAATCATTATAGTAAAAGTTGTTTTTTAATTAAATTATTTTTTTGGTCCAAATTGTTTCCAATAGACCCAAATTCTGTCCCAAAGATGGTATAGAAGTTATTGCTATTATAAAAATTCTGAAACAAGTAAAAGTAGAAGTTTTGTTAACACTGTTATTATGGTAGAAATAAGTTATACAGTATATTTGATAAAAGGAATCGATCTGGATTTCTGAGACAATAGTAAAACAACAAATGAAAGTGTTAATAAAAAAAAAAAAAAGTATATACACAAATATTAATATCAATTGGAATTATAAACATTAGATTGAACTACAATCAATTATATAATAGTTGGTAGTACTAAGTAGTTTATCAATATAGGATAGAAATATATATAAATTATTAAAGAATCAATATATAATCAATTTAAAAGTTTAACGATCATATGATCAAAGCATGAGATAATAGTTTAGACCTAATTAGCTATAAAGGAGCGAAAGTAATATGATAATAAAGATGTTCTTTTTTTATTAATAAATAAATAGTATATATTTTCCCTTGTAACCAAATAATCCTGAATCACTTAAGGTGAAAGTTAATAGTGATTACTTCTGAGTTAGGTTATTCTTTGATGAAAGTTATTGATTAACCTGTGACACTGTTGAAATTAGAAAAACACATTTGGTACAAATACTTATTGTAAGAAATTTCTTGTCCCTGTGACTTTGCTATATCATTTCTTTTGATTATTGATAGTATAAGAGAAAGTATTGAAAGTATTAGAACTCCTTTTTATACGATAAAATACCTTTATTAAAACTCTTATTATTCCCATTATGCATTGTTATCACTAATTAAATCATCAATCAATTAATTGATCAAAACAATTAATTGATTATCGAAATTTCTCATGATATCAGAAACTCATAACCTCAGTAAGTATCCTTATATCAAGCAAATTTCGGGCTGAAGATAACCTTAAGCCTAAAAATTTTGGGTTGTAGTATATCAAAAATTTCCCATATATTTAGTATATAAAAATGCCTCCTATGACTAAAATTTGTCTGAAAACTTTTTTTTAAGGTCAGAAGTTAGTTGGCATAGTAAAATTTCATGTTATTTATATTTTCTACCAAATTTCTGGGTTGTAATATCCAGAATACATTGTGATCAGGGTTGGGATTAGAGCTGGGTTAGGGTTAGTGGGAGCTATAGGTATAGTAAAATTATCAGCTAGGCACTTTTCACTTAATGAACGACTATTGTTTCATTAGTAAAATTCTTAGCAACCTTGGGGCAAAATTGATCAACTTTGGCCCTTCCAACCAGAGTTTTGAAGCTTCTGACTCAGAATTTTGGGATCTCTAGTAATGTGCCATTTATATGATACCTGAAAAATTTTAGTGTACAGTAGTATAGTATGTATAGTTCTTTTCTGGCATCTGATTGGCTGGAACAAGTGATCAGCAAAAATTTTAGCATACAGTACATACAGTACTGGGGTGTCAAATGCATATCTAATTACAAACCTAGTGCAGGACCATAGTGAAAATCATTAATCAAATTTTTTTATAATTAGCAGTGGCGTAGTGATAGCATAAATAGTAAAAATATATAAAATTTAAATTACAATAACTCTTGAACAAGCAAACCCACACAAATAAAATTATATTTATTGGGTTCATTTTAGTGTACTCTTTAAAGTAACAACACCTTTTTTTTTATTTTTATTGTTTGAAGCATAGCAGAGGACTCAATTTTCATACAAAATTGTCATTTTTGATATATTTCTTAATAAAACATCAAGACCATAATTTTAATCTATTGTCGATTACTATTGCATAATACAATACGAGAAAACATTTTTGATGTTTTTGTTAAAAAAATATCAAAAACGACAATTTTGTATGAAAACTGTGTCCTCTGATATGCTTCAAACAAAAAAAATAAATAAAAAAAGATGTTGTTACTTTAAAGAGTACACTAAAGTGAACCCGATAAATATAATTTTATTTGTGTGGGTTTGCTTGTTCAAGAGTTATTGCAATTTAAATTTTATATGTTTTTACTATTTATGCTATTACTTCGCCACTGCTAATTATAAAAAAATTTGATAAATGATTTTCATTATGCACCTGCACTATGTAATTAGATATGCATTTGACACCCCAGTACAGTACGTACATTTTCAACAGGGATCCCCAAATTTCCGGGTCGTGATGGCCGAAATGCGTCGTGGTTAGGGTCGGGTTAGGACTGAGTTAGGGTTAGCAGGAGCCATAGGCTATAGTAAAATTATCAGCTGGGCACTTTTCACTTAATGAACGACTATTGTTTCATTACTAAAATTCTTAGTGATCTTGGGGCAAAATTGATCAACTCCGGCCCTTCCGGCAAGAGTTCCGAAGTGTCCGACCCGGAATTTTGGGGATCTCACTGTAGGAGTTAGTACGTACAGTACTGTACGCGGCACATCACTAGGGATCTCCCTGTAGGAGTTCGTTATTTACAATTTCTTGCATACGTTTTTTGCATTTGTTTTGTTACACAAGATCCTGTAATTTTATTGGATCCGATCTACGAAATTTATAATCGGAGTGATCTTCAGCCCGGAATTTGCTTGACATAAGGGTACACGTCGTCGGTTAAACTGAAGATCCGATTTCCGACCACTATCTACCCGTGACGTGATCTTAGTATTAGATTCAAATTGAACATTAAATCACCGATCACCGCAGTCATCCAAATGACATAACACGTGATCCGAAAGAGCGAAACTTTCTAAATCGAAGAACTAGAAGTGTTAGTGTTATTATACCCTGGTCACTATATCAAGATCGCAGGGCATAAATCAGTTATGTCCTGGGCACTATGTGATAAGCGGGGCTGAAAGTCCCGCTTATACCCAACTGCCCAGGAAATAACTATTACGAAATCTAAATACAATCGAAACAATACTAAGTTAAAAGGATACAGAAGTCTTATCCAAGGCCCGGAAACATCACCACAAGACCCGAAAAATCTTGAAACTCGGACCAAGTCTTTCCACGCCCTCTTTCTACCTTCCGCCTCAAGATTTTCAGAGTCTTAAAGCCTAGATTGAGTTGTTTTAGTAGAATAGTTTAGTGTCTTAGTTAGTTTAGCCAAAAAAGTTTTAGTTTTCACGTTCTCAACGTACGTGCATACAACTATTACACCACATCCTCATATATGGCAAGATGAGCCGGGCAAAATTGAACATCTCTAAATAATAAGAGGTTAATAAAATTAATTAAATTACGTTCTAACTAAACTATAGTCTTTTACTAAAATGCACCTATAGTGTTTTACACCTATGTATACATTACCATAAAGCTAGCTAATTAATCAGCGTGACCCAAACACTAATTATAATTACTAACCCGGTTGCGTTTATATTAATTAAAATTAGATATCTATTTATGCTTATTTTAATGAGCCAATAAAAGTTTAGCAAAAACGGAGTTCTCTTCTCTTTCTATGAAAAACGCTCATATACTTATTCATATGATATTGAAATTTTACACGTTATTGAGCATTTAAACCGAAATAATTCCAAGACATGATGATCAAGCATGATGCTAATTGATCCTAACAACTCTAATGTCAATCTTTAGCATGCAGTATAAATTTAACCAATTCTCATTGCAATCTTTTTTTACTAATTATTTCCCAATATTTTTTTTTTTTGAATAAACAATGAATCTAATTATCCTTTCATGTTATCAAGAAATATTAATATTTTTTTGCAGCTTAACTATTATATACATTTTAGTTCTATGTAAAATTTTACAATTACTTGCAATTCGTAAGCCTAAAGCTCTTTTTACTTCTTTATATTATACTCCAAATAAACAAGCACTCATTTACGTACTTAATAAGATAGTGATAATAGGTATCATTCGTACATGGCCATTAGCTTATGGAATATGCTGCGGAATTGAATATTATATTAATTATTATATTAAATTTTATATTGGAACTTTTATCTGTAGAATTTATCTTTTTTTCACGCTTTTCACAAAAAGAATACGTGCATTTTTAATTATGCTGATTGTTCTCTTAGAAATCCGACTAGCCGATTTAATTGATTTTATCCCTTATAAATTGACATTTTCCTTAATTTATGAGGCTTTTATTATGATTTTTTATCTACGTATCATTTATTTTGGCTTAAAATATTTTGGTGGTTTAAAATATATGCAAATAATTTGTTATAGCACCGTAATATTTTTAAACCTAAAATTTATAAATTTACCAATTCTTAATGAATATTTTATATTTCCTATCCGTTCCAGAACGATAAAAGTTTTAATTATTGGGCCCGTCAGACTTTTTATGAAGACTTTTATAGAACATTTGGAAAAAAACTCTAATCCAAATGTTATTGTGAGCTCGTTATTTATATTTTTAAACCGTTATCTAGAATTGCCTGTGGTGGAGTTTGTATACTCACTAAGGAAAGATTCATATTTCTCCATAGAATTAGGAATTAAAATTTATGATGAATTAATGAAGATAAAATGGAACGAAATTACTACCGATGAACAATGCTTATATATGGTACGCAATGCCTATATGCATGCACGTAATAGACAATATCTACATTCACATTTTTGTGAGGTTCCCAATGATGTTTGTACAAAATATGAGAATGCTAAAGATGACACAGAAAAGGAAACAATTATTCAAGGTTATAATTTGGTTACCCGAAAAAAACATTTTATCATTTTACGGAGTCTCGCAGAATACGAAGATAGTGGGTTTTTGGCAGCTTTAGATGAAGAAACTATTCCAGAAAGACTTATAATATACGGAAAGTGCGCACAATGCAACAATTATAATACTTCAATAGCCTGGTGCCAAACATGTGATCCTAAATTATTAGTTCAAGGATGGACAAGCAGGAATAAATATGTCGATGAATGCATCAAAAAATTTCAATCTAAAGCCTTGTCACATAAAGATGCTATTGAATGGATTCCATTCAATAGGTTTATAAATATGCAAAAAATTGGCAAAGGAGGATATGGCACAGTGTTTTCAGCAATTTGGTTAGACGGTATAAGAAAACCCGATTTCTCTTTGACTGGACACTACAAGAAATTACGTAAGCATCAATGTATAGTTGCGCTAAAGACTTTGCCTAGCGGTACTAATATTTCGGATTGTTTAAAAGAATTTGAAAATCATATGCTGTGCAGATTAAATGGTATTGGGCTTAGGGTATATGGATTGACACGAAATACAGAAACTAATGAGTATCTTATGGTATTTCATTATGCAAACAAAGGAAATCTTCATGATTTTTTAAAACATAACTTTAAAAACTTTACGTGGAAAAATAAATTAAAACAACTTGTATATATTTCACACGATTTAGCTCAAATTCATGAAGCAGGGTATATTCATGGTGATATTCATAGTAAAAATATTTTATTGAATCAATATGGCGACGAGTTATATTCATATATCTCAGATTTAGGATTATCCAGAATGAAAGATTTTGCAGATTCAGAAAAGGAAGTATTTGGTGTCATACCTTATTTGGCTCCTGAAACTTTAAAATATCAACAAACCACACAAGCTAGTGATATTTATGCATTTGGCATTATTATGGCAGAAATGTCAACTGGGAAAAGGCCTTTTGATAGTACTCTACATGATACCGATATTGATCTAGTAATGAAGATTTGTGATGGATTGCGGCCAGATTTTGATCCAGAGACTCCCGATATTTATGTTAAATTAGCAGAAGAATGCATGAATTCAGATCCACAAAAGCGACCTGATGCTATGTATATATGTACATACCTTTATATAATACAAGAACTCGCCGACTTTGATTCAACAAATAAAGGGCCAAAAATTAATTTATCTAACGACCCACTTCCGACAGAAATTAGCACAATCATTGATACACAAGGTACTTTTATATTATTACAACTGTTTTCGGATCGATGATCTGCATTTTTTTTTTTTTTGAGCCCGTGAATCGTTGTATTTTGTGAAAAATTATTTATCAATGAAAGGGAAATACAGTCAACTCTCTCTAAGTGCACGTCCTCTAAGTGCAACTTCTCTCTAAATGCAATTAAATAGTCTGGTCCCATGTTGGGACTTATAACATAAATGCAAGTCCTTTATTCTCTAAGTGCAAGATTTTTTTTAGCCAGCATATATAAAATTATTTTCTCTAATTGCAAGTTATTTTATTAACCAATTAAATTGACTTATTTAATTAAAGTTTTTTTTTCTAAGTGTCAAGATATTTTTTTTAACTTATAAACTTGCATTTAGAGAGAATAAATTATATATTAATTTAGTTTTCTTTAAGTGTAAGTTCTCTCTAAATGCAAGATATTTTGCTGGCCCGTTGACTTGCACTTAGAGAGAGTTGACTGTATATGAATTCTAAAATGAGTCCTGCGAAATATGACGAAGTTGAAGTGATTCCCTTATTGTAATCAAGATCTCGCGGGAAAAAAAATCATGCAGATCGTCGATCCTACTAAATCGAAAACAGCTATAATGAATGCTATTTAATACAGCATTAAGTTTAAATATATTAATGATATATTAATTTTATCAGATTCATTTGACAGTGGGATTTCAAGTTTAGCTTTTCAATTATTAAATAATATTCAACTAGATAGCTGTGCGACGTCATCGCGCGAAACCAGGAACGGAATACCTAGACAGAGATAAAAATCTAAAATATAAGCCCTATAGTTGCCATTGAAATAGTTATTACTATCGGCCTAAATTAAAACTATGTTGATATAAATTTTGACTAAATCCTAATTTATGTTCAAAACTCGTTACAAATTCCAAATCTCGCTCAAATTTCAAAATCGTTTCAAACTCCAAATCTCGTTCAAATTTCAAAATCGGTTTAAATTACAAACCCATTACAAATCCTAAATTTGTTCCAAATTTTAAACTAGTTTTCTAATTTCGAATTTATGTTAAACTCTATAGATAAATCTTTGCAACTTGCTTTAAGCATCTTAGCATTGTAATTTTATTGTAGCATTATCTAGTATTTTTATATTGCAATAGCTGTTCTATAATCAATTATTTCTCAAATCTTCTAAATCTATAATATTTCTGAACCATATTATACAAGGATTCTTAAATTCATACGTGCATGATTTCTTTGGGTTGTTTATTAGTAAATTCTAAAGTTGTTCAATATATTGTACATAGTAACTATACATATAACAGGAACGGGGTTTCACAGAAGTGAAACGAAGGCATGTACTTTCCAAACTCTCGTATTTGGTTGGTCGGCATGATCATAGATCTTTCCATTTCTGCTTTTACGGGTATTTTCGGGATTTCCTTGTGAACTGCACATTTATATTCTGGAGTTTCTTTAGATAGTAAAATGCATTATATAAGAGTTGCAAATATAGCTTTCATTGATTCCAATAATAAGATAAGCTCAATTGTTACTTGTTATATTATTTAGCATAAATCATAAAATGTATAGTGTCAAATTCTGTTATTTGTAAAATCATATCATTGAGATACTGAAATGAAATAGATTGAAAAAGCATAATGAAAGATTAAGAAAGGGTATTATATTTAATGTCTATACCATTGAAGCTCTATATTTGTCTGAGTTAACTTGGTATAATTGCTACTGAACTACATATAATTTGATGTTAGCTTACTTTTATTACTTTTAGGGATTTGATTAGTTGTTACATTTCCATGCTACATTATGATTATTGGGCTTAGTATTAGTGTTATTTTGCATTGACAGATTGAAAAGACAACATAAGCAGTTATATGCTTGCCGCAGGAGCACCAATTTGGTAGGAAGCCAGTTTGCAACAACTGATCAGCAAGAAGAATTTTAGAAGCCAATTTGCAACAAGAATTATATTGAGGTGAGTATAGTTAATTGAATCACCTGTTACAGAATCTAAGACACAATTAGGTAAGCATGATTGGAATAAAAGAGGTGAAACTGAGAGTAGAAGCCCATCTGTGTTCTGAAAAAACATGTCCCAGTTTTCGTACCAATCCCACCCATCTCACATTTTCACAGTAAATATAAATCCTTTAGAACTATGGCTGCTTGCTTTATGCAGGTGGAGATTCACTAGCTGATATTAAAAATCATTGATTCTCCTACTAAAAAAATCCTGTCATGCTTTATGCAAATAGGAAATCACTAGCTGATGCTACACATCACTAATTTTAATTATATATCAGTAGCACTGATATATGCTGCTTATATTAATAAAGTATTTCTAACAAATTTTATATCTAGCCTTATTTGGCTGGTGTGATCTAATAATTACACATAACACAAGTGTTTAGCTCTTTTGTTGACAAATTTGATGGCAATCACATTGATTTAAATAAAAATTTTAATTAAGTTTTAGTTATTAAATTAAACCTTGAGTTGCTTCCTAGTATATTAAACATACCGTATTACTGTGGAATAGCGCACATGGGCGTTATTTCGAAAATCGCATTCCCTTAAAATAGTATACTTGGCTTCAAAATAACGCCTATACGCGTCCCGAAATAATCGCGCACCTTATATAGTATACTGTATAAATAATGTATATATTTCTATAACTTTAAGTATACTGAACCACAGAGAAAATTATTAGCGCTATCTCATCTCTCCTTTTGTTACAATGTTGACTATTTGTCATCAATTTTTATAGCGAATATTTGACAGATAAGCTGGATAATATGAATCAAAACTCTTCATCGCGGCAAATTTATGAAATCAGGGTACTTTGACTAACTATGAAGTGCGTTATTTACTATTTGTTTTTTGACATTTCTTATTGTAAAATCATATAGCTAAC
>CAJVPY010005547.1:0-11369 GCA_910591965.1 Dentiscutata erythropus
AACAATGTAGCTAGCTATTTGTAGCGTTTTGCTAGAAATAGCGCTATTTTAGATGCTAGAAATAGCTGGACACTCTGTTTTCTCGTAATCAAAAAATTTCAGGGGCAAATATTGAAAGACAACAAAATTACTCTCAGAACCATCTCTTATCTTCATAAAGTCTAACTGAGATGTACTTTTAATACGTCTTATTTCATCGTATTGCATCTGAGAAGAATCAATCGTATAGTATCAATCCCTTATTGTACGAAAGATTTTACACAAAGCATCTTAATATAAACTGACAACTGCAAAATTAATTCACAATGATTACATGAGATTAAATATATGCATAGCTTACTGTATTGTTGAAAGAAAAGGGTTATGAAGTGAATGGCTATTGCAAGTCATATTTAGAACGCAGCATTTAAGAGAACACTCGTTACTTACCACAAAAAATGCTCAATCACGTGATGTAATAGCCAATCAAAATAATCTAAATATTGAAGATCCTTTTACATTTCTTTGGCTAGTGTTCCGCACGGATCGGATCGGACGGATATTTTCAAGGATCTGGATTCGATCCGAAAATTCGGATCGGGTCCAAGTATAGATCCGGATCTGTGTTTAAATAGACGGATCCTCGGATCCAGTTCAGACCTAACAGGACCGGGAAATCTCTATTATAGGTCCCCACTATGACAATATTCGAATACTACTATAAATTTTGAAAATGTGATCGACCTATCATAGATCATAGATTCGATTTATTATAAACCTTTGTGAAGTCACCGACTTTATATGATTCGAAAAAAAAAGGTCACGCTCTGGATTAGATTCGCATATATATAGAAAATAAAAGGTCAACGCTTTGGATTAGATTCGCATATATATAGAAAATAAAGAGTCTCTATTAGTTGATTCGGTTTATTATAAATTAGGCACAGATCCTAAATGTTCCAATTAGAAATTCAACGAACATAAAATACGAGCAAAGTCAGGTTAAAAATTGAAGTAAAGCTCTGAAAAAGGTTTAGCTTATATAATGTACTAAGGTGATTGACTAAAATGAGATTCGCTTTATTATTAATTTTTAAAGGTGTCCGTAAAACTGATTCGCTTAATCATAAAAAAGCCAGATTCACAAATCATATAAATAAAATTTTTATGGCAGGGACCTATAATAAAGATTTCCTGGTCCTGACCTGACGCTTTTATATATAACGGATTGGATCTCTATATGGATCCGAATTCGACGGATCTTAAAAATTGTGGATCCGACCCGGATCGGATCTTGCAGAACACCCACCATCTTTGGCCCAAACGTTTTTTAAATTCTGGCTAGAATAAAAATTAAATTTAATTTGACTAGAATTAGAAAAGTTTGGACCAAAAAAAATGTTCAAAAACATATGGGTCATCTAGGAGGGAAATCATGTGATCAACCGCCAATCAAATTTGTTGATCCTGAAAAAAAAAATTGAACATGAAAAATAAAAACGGTAGTCTAAACACCTTTGTGTATAAATAAAAAATATCAGGAAGGCAATTTTACATATATCATAAAATCTTGAAATAGTGGGCATGGGCATTATTTCGAAGCTTGGCCCGAATTAAGCTTAATTTGGGCTGAAAATTGTAATTTCACCCCTGCACATTATTTCAAGATTTTACAGTATAAGCAACTCCTAACCCTAACCTGAAGTGACCCTAACTTTAAAGTACATTAAAGTTAACTGAGCAAATTATTAAGAAATATGAGTTCCTTTATCCCCTGATTTTAGTAATTGTAGTTCTGATTTAAGATTCTACTTGATTAAACTCATTGAATTTCTATAGTGATCATGGCCATATAATGACAAACGACTTGTTAGAGATCTGCAAATTATTTATTTTGTGGCTCAGCCTACTGTTAATATCAGGTTGGGAGAGCATCAGATAGGATAGTGCCAATATAAATCAGAATAGTAAACCAAATATTAGTTTTAAAGATAAAGAGACATTTTACTACAATGTGGGAAAATTGATATGTCTGCAATAAGTTAGTGAATATCATTGCTGATATGAAAAGGGCAAGTGTCTAATTAGGGATGGATAGGGAACTGTGGGTATAATTTAAAAGATGTATATGTTGGAATTAGGATGTGCCAATATCCAAATCAATCCTAATTGCCTTATTGTTGACAATCCAATTCAGGATTGATTTAAGGTATAATAGGGTCTCAATAAGTCTAAATATATATTATAAACATGAAGATGAATTCATGTATTGTATAGATAAAGATCATGAAGATGTATTCATAATGATTTTAGATAACAAAGTCAAAAGAATAAAGATGAAAGAAAACTTTAATAAAAACACATTAAGATAACTTAATGCTACCAAGAAGCATGTAATAACAATACACGGTTTTAATAAAAATATACTAGGCTTCAATTAGCCTCTCAAATTATAAAAGACAAGTGAAAGTTTTATTTTGAGAGCAAAATTCTGAAGAATCTTTATTGAACAAAATTTATGAGTCTTTAAATACAAAATTCTTTAACATAATTATTTTAAAATATTTAATTGACAGATGAATTTCTTCCTATCTTTATTTTTAATCAATACTTTCAAATACCAATAATTCCTTTCAGAAAGGAGCACAAGTATTAATAATTAAATGCTTTTTATTTATCTTTAGATGAACATAAATGAGACATGTATAAATCAGATGATTTTTATATCTGATTATATATCAGCATGGGTAATTTTCTTGATTAAGGTTATTAATATAATCATACGTTAACCAAGTTTATGATTATTAGTTTTTCTCATAAAACTATTTTATGGAGTTTTGGGAATTCCTTTTGCTATTAGGGGTGATGAATATATGATTAAATAGGGTCAGAACAATAATCAGTTACTATAATTCAATTAATGTCAGACCGCTTTATATAATATATATCAATAGATTATCAAACAGAAATTGCCAATTTGAGTAATAATGATATATATAAGAATTACAAATAAGAAAATAAATAGATAATGTATGAAGTCACAAATAAAGAAAGAAATAATAAAAAAAACTATAGCATGACTGCCAATCTAAAAATAGAAAGAGAGAGAAAAAAATTATATTATGTAAGAGACATGACACTGCTTTTAATTTCATAATTTCTGGATTTAATAAAATTGATATTTATATTGATATCTATGTAATTTAAGATCAAATGACTAATTTAATATTATACAAATACAAACAAAAATATAAAAAATTGCCAAACAATTAGATGTTATTATGCCTTCTATAAATCGGGTTTTCAAGCACTTCCAAAGATATAGATATATTAAAAACTTCTATCACTTCAAGAAACCATATTTACTAATAACTAGCAGTCCAATCTGGATGAATTTTTTTTAAAATAAAAGCTCTTAGTAAGATGCACCTAATAAAAAAGAGTTTATTTAATTCTAATAACTAGATTCTAAAATATTTAAGAACAATATATTTTTAGTTTTAATAAATTAAATTAAAATTAAGTAAAACCAAATTATAATCTATATTAGAGATAAAATTATTTAAATTAATTTGCTTTAGATTTAAATTTTTATTTTATTTTATATTAAATCTTTTCTGTATATCATATAGGTTTTTAGCTTAATAATTATAAAATTTATTATATATTTATTTTATTTTAAAATTATATTTTAAAAATTTTATAAGTTTATTCCTGTGCATTATTGCATGGGTTTACAACTAGTAAAGATATATAAATTTATTAATGTCTGTGAAATTTTGAATTGTATCAATTTAATTCTAATGATGCTGACGAATCATTTCAATAAGATTCGGCAAGTTGAAGGTGCAATTATGGTAAAATGAAAAGTTTTTTGGTAGTGCATTAATCAGCCCAAGTGATTTACTTGCAAAATAACGCTTGTGGGTCCTTCAAAAATAACTTAAATAGTCTCGAATTGGCACTCATGGGCATCTTCTATATACGCACACTCTAAGTACACTTTCCCTATAATGATAAGTGCATATAATTTGATCGGTCTAATGTAATTATTTAATATTATGTAGATTATTCTCCATAATGAAATGCACTTTTACTCAACAACGTATATTTATTGAAAGTCGATTATATTGAATTTAGAAAATCTCTTATTAATCGAATTTATACTTTCATAATTTTTAAAATTGCACGAATCCGAATCCGGATTCAGATCTGCATGATATGAGTTTGGACCCTAAGTTTAAAATCTGAATTATATTTTGGACCAGGTACAGATCTTTAAAAATACCTGCCCAGTCTAAATCATGTAAAACACTACCTAGAACATCTGCGGTTGTTGATAACTAATTAGGAAGGTTATGGCTTGAGATACAGACTAGGTTACAGTAGCACCACAAAAGGCGACTTGAGATACAAACTTGGTGATAGCAGCATAACAGGTACTAATAAGTTAGAGATTACCAATGATGTACTGAAGATTTGTTGTAAAAATAATATGTTGTATTACGCATCTACAATAATAAGTAATAAAGAGGCAGTGTCGTTAAAAAAAAAATATTTAAATAAGGTATTTAATTTTTTAAATTAGTAGTTATTTGCTTTCAAAAACTGTCACAATGTAGTACAATGTACTACTGGTAGTACAGTATACTAAAAAGCAAACTCTGGTTTTTTTTTAGCTATTTGTGTACTTCTATAAATGGAATCAGAATGCTTTTAACAGTAACAGATATATTATAAAGCTTTAATGATATAAATATTTTTGTTTTTTTTCAAAGTTTGATACTATTAATTGAAATGGAACATATGTTTGGATTTTTAACTTGAACTCAAATTAAGTAAAAATCTCAACTCAAAAAAATAGTTTGGGCTACAACTTGAACCTATAAATAGCTTTATATCTTGATATTGTACTATAGATAAAAAATTTAAATAAATATATATATTTGCTTTTAAATAAACTATACTGAATCACTTTAGCAAAGTAATATTTTATTTTCACACTACTTTATATCTTATCTTGTTGTTTTAGAAATCTTTGTTACTATGTATTATATTGCAAGTACTATATTTCTAAAAAAGCTATAGTCTACTTGTAACAATATTTTAAAATTAAAAATATGTTAAAAACTTTGTTTAACAAGTGTTTAACCTAATAAGTACTTTAAAAG
The DNA here is from genome assembly GCA_910591965.1 of Dentiscutata erythropus. Classification (NCBI taxonomy): domain Eukaryota; kingdom Fungi; phylum Glomeromycota; class Glomeromycetes; order Diversisporales; family Gigasporaceae; genus Dentiscutata; species Dentiscutata erythropus. The sequence goes on from CAJVPY010005547.1 coordinate 5,151, forward strand.
TATATACATCAAATATTATAGATTTGAGAAGCTATTATTAGCAATCTGAAATATTTAAAATTTTATTTATACAAGTTTCATGCATAATATCATATACAAATATTTGAGATAAGCCTAAGCAGGCTAACTCTACCAAACCAACTAAATTAGTAGTTTGAGAAAACTAAAGATATAGTTTAAGAAAAGTGAATATAAAGTAGGTATCTGAGTTTGTATAACCTTGAACTAGGCAAAAGTAGATAATAGAAGACTAATTAAAAAAAATGTAGCTTGAATTACAACTATGATATAGCAGTATTACAAAAGATAGTATGAAATATAAATACAAATAGCAGCACAATATATACTAATTGAAAGAAGTTATCAAATATATAGTAATATATATATGAAATACAGACTGTTTTATTAGATTTATTTTAAGAATAATAAAATACTATATTCTAAGGTAAGCTAGTTAATCTAAAAATAGTTGCAAAATATATCACTATATATTGAGCACTACATGGGCTAGAAGTTTCTATTGGCTTGAAATTAGATTATAATTAGAGAGTTTAAATAGATAATCTTATAGTTGGATTATAGATATAACAGACAGTGTAGAAACTTTAGGAAAACTATTTAAATTAGATACCAAAAGTGCATGTGTAGCTTGATGTACTCTTACTATAACTAAAATTAAACTTTTAATAATAAACTTGCTAGACCAAAAAGATTATCTTAAAATCAAAAAAAAAGAAATTTAGCTCAAAAGAAAGAAAAGTATTAGTAAGCTCAATACAAAAGCTTCTTAATAATATAGTTATAGCCTAAAAAAAAAAAAATGTTGACAGTGGCTTTCTGTTTTATTGTGATAAGTTAGTACTTTTTTCTTATCATGTTTATTTGTTTTGTGTTCTTTTATTTTGGTACTACTATTTTTTTATTTAACTTTTTTTTTAGAATAGTTTAGATATGCAGGAGTAGTTGGCTTAAGTCAACTAACGCTAAGCTGACTTGAGCCAGGTTAGCTCTAAAACCATGTTCAAGCAGTTCAAATCAACCTAGTTATTTCACGGCTCCTAATGTTCAAAAGTTATTCTACATGCATTGAATCATCTATAAAAGTTTTAATAAGAAAACATTATGGGCTATTACATATACAGTATATATATATTTATTTATTAATTTACTTTTATATTCTATTAATTATAAAGGTAATGACAACCACTAATATAAAACCAATACTTTGCTGCACATTAAGTTTAAGACTACTAGCATCACTTTGTTTTGTTCCGTCAGTACCTCCAGATATATAACTCACATTGTTTAAACCGGCAATAATACCGAATACATTTATGTTATTGTTACCCTTGTCATAAAAATCCACAGCAACATAATTTGGACGCTGAACGAAAATATTAGTACAATTTTGAACATGCTGGGCAAGGTTAGCTGCATTCGTTACGTTTGCACTATCACGTTGGGGAATTTCGATATTGGTATTTGTTATTTTATTGTAAAGAAAATGATTAATCATGTACATTTGTTGAGGTTGATCTTTCGGACGGTCAACAGTACATTGCCATGCATTTGAATTAAAATTTTCGAACGGAGTTTCGAATACATAAGAATATTCTGGCATTAGCCTATAAATAATAGTTAAAACGCGTCAATAGAAAAGATAATATATATATTATTAATAAATTAATGTTAAGATAGATACCAGGGCACGGAATCGGTATTAGCATTACTATCAATAAAGTTAATAACCCGTTTTCCTGATTGGATAATTTCGGCCATGGTAGGCCATTGTTCATCAACAGGCTGCGTAAAACAATACTGGGTCAATCCTGCTTGATCATACGAGGTTTTATAATTAATCGGTGCAATATTATCAAAATTTTCCCAAAATATTGTAATTACTTCATTTGGATTCTGTTGTAGAAATTTTGTAATATTTTTTAAGGTATTTTTTGCCGTTCCTGAATCTAATAAAGAACAAGATTGATGACAAAGTTCAATCTCTGATGATGTATTTGATGGAGATTTGTGTCCATCGAGAAGGAAAACCCGAACCCCATCTTTTAGTTGTGTTGGAATGTCGAAATTTTGATTTACTGCGACATTATTACCATAAGCATAAGAATTATGTGTTGCAACAAATGAAATTTGAGAATAGGGAATATTGCAAAATTCCGCATATCCATTACAAACCGTAGGTACATTTTGTGATTTCACTAAAGTAATGGAAATTATTGCAAAAACTAAAAATGTGTATAACAACATCCTTATTTTTAAAGGAAATGGCTATCAATATTCTTTTATACATGTAAAAATACCGTCAAAATGAATCTTTTCATTTGTCGACACACTTACGAATCTTGGCACCTAATAATAGCTGCACAACTGTCATAGTCTGATTAAGATGCGAGGTAAAAAAAGGCATCAAAACCTTTCGAACGTAATTTATCGAAATAGAATTAAGGTTTATTACTTATTTATAACTGTTTTACTGCAGTTTAATATCGTTAATAATAAATTATATAAATTTAAATAAAGTATCTCATTGCTAATATACAAAATTAGACATCTGCACTAATTATAAGATTGTATTGCATTTCCAATTTGGGGAACCGTTAAAAAGAAGCCTTTTTTTTTTTTTTTTTTTTACGAGCAGTGTTGGCATATGGCCTATTATTAGTGTTAGTATTCGAGGTCTAAACTATCAACCGACTAAGGGGTTAATTGGCTAAAAAATGATAGTTAACCATTTCGATGAAAAAATCGGCGAGATACAAACACAAAATTTATCATTGATAAAGGGTGCTCAAGCAATACTTTAATAAAAAATGAATTCTCAACAAATTTTTATTCGATCGAAAAAAATAGTGATACGAATGCAATAAATACCCTATCTTTAACATTTAGCCAAACTATAATTCTGTTTTACACATTTAAATTTAAAAGCTTCTCAGCAAGAAGGAAAGTTTTGGGTATATGTTTTTCCTATTAAACGGATAATGAAGGCTATAACAAAAACTTTAAATTGGTAAAATCATTAAAAGGAGGAGCCGACACAACTGAAGTTTAGCAGTTTGTCGAAATGAAAATTTTTTTTATTAGGTTTTATGTGAGTATAAAGAACATTTATAATCAATGGAATTAAAAACAATCAATTGATTGAGATGCTTCTAAGCAGGACTCGAAATTTTCTCTAAATTTCCGGCGGAATGCATCGTGGTTAGGGTTAGGGTTAGCTATTCTGGTTAGTAAAATTATCAGTTGGTCATTAGTAAAATTCGACCGGGTAAAATTCACTACCAAAATTTAATTATATACGAAATGAGACACTTTTTCAAATTGAAACTGTAATAACAACGTAAAAAGATATAATTGTATACAGCAATATAGATATATCAGATATATATTTTAAGTTTTATACATTATTGCGATCCTTCCATGTTTTGGGATATGTTTCTGCTCTTTAAACCTAAAATTTTTGTCAATACTATTAAACCATTTATCTCCATTCGGGTCTGTTATATTTTCAAGAATTTTTTTTGCGGAATCCAATAACTCAAAATTTTCTTGCTTTCATTTTTGAATGTCTTGATAATCGATATCAGTATTAGCAATATCGATATCTTTTTCACTTAAATTAGCAAATTCTTGCTCTTGAGATTGATTTGTTGAGGCTTCTGCTTACATCGGAAAATATTTTTTAGTGCTATTCTGCGCAGATTTGCAAAAAAATTAAATAATAAATTAAATAAAAATCTGCACAAAACTTAAGACTCACCAGCTATAGCTACAGAAATTAAATAACAGTTCTGCGCAAAATTTCAAAATATAAAAAATTTTGCAGTTTTTTGCAAAAAATCTGCATTTTCGCAGGTTTTTGCAGATTTGCACTTTTTTAATTCTCCCGATGTAGTCTATCTTTAATATTAAGATTTTTAATTGCAATATGAATGTTTTTCAGCAACTGGGCAAAAGCATTTTCCTCTTTAATTTTGAGAAGAGGATATGATTCTTGCTATGTTACTTTAAATTAATATTTAAATTAAACAAATATTAATGCCAAATTATTGCTTTTTTATATAGACTTATTAGGCATTGCATGCTGCAATGTGCTGACTACACCTGCATAGAATCGATTTTACTGTCACATGATTTTCCAACATCTATTGCCCAATTAAAATTCAGGATTAGGAGTAATGTAAAAAAATTCAAAATAAATGTTTGCTTTACAAAAACTGCATTTATCATAAAATTTAGTTTAGTAAACTATCTTTGAAGCCCTAACAAAAAAAACTTATTGTGCAATTTTACTATATAACTACTTTTTTAATCCTCTTAAACTCTAACCCGAACATAAACAAGATTTGATAATATTTGTTTTCTAACTATCATGTAATAGTAAAATCGATCTTATATCTTCGATATGTATTTTAACAATTGACCAATTAAATTTGAAGATCAGGTGTAACATGCAAATTAATTTTGTATAACAAAATAAAAATTCAGTAATATCTTAAAATACTATCTATAAAACTGCTTTTTGAGCTCTAACAAAAAAAATTTTCACAAAATTTTGATATATATTAAGCTTTACTTTAATCACTAACCTCTAATCCTAACCCTAACTCTAATTTTAATATAGTATTAATTTTTTGCATATATATGAAATTGTTATACAGATTTACAAATTATAATTTAAATATATATATAATAAATTAGTATATTGCAAAGTGTAATGTATATATTTATGATACAACTCTTTCTAATGATTACTTGAACTAAAATTTTCTGCTAAAGAAAAACTATAATTACTTATTAGAAAGTTATAATCTATTTGGTGATTTGTTTAGAGATCAACCTAAGATCTGGGAACTACTCTAAAAAGGATGTTTGGCATGCAAACCAAGAGTATTATTATACAAAATAACTAGCAGGCAGTGCTCTTGTATAAATAATCTTGGTGAAGTGTGGATAAGAAAGCCCAACTTTGTTGATGAAGCTATTAGATTATTACTTTAGTAGAAAAATGCAGAGGAAACAACAAGAAGTTTAGCTCTTTTAACACACTTCTTAGAAAAATTTAAAAAGTACTTGCAATTTTCTTCTATCACTTCTACTCCTTTACCAATCTTTTAAAAATTTTTTTACAAAAAGTGGGATTTGGTTTACCCTCTCTAAAAGATCAGCATTGTTTACTTTTCTAATTCGAACATACTTGCTAGAATGAAATCACATAACATGTCTGTTTATAGTTACGGTGCTACTTTATAAAATATAGATTATGATCTCAGAACTCATTTGTTTAAGAGATATTCAAGATTGGTGGATTAGTTAGAAAAACCAAAGTTTAAGACAAAGTTTTATATTAGAGATATACAACTGTTACATTTGTTATACAATTTTTATAAGCCTATCATGAGTTATAATAATACATTTTTTCTTTTTTCTACTGCTCTTTTGGTATTTTGAATTTTCAACAATTGGGTATTTCTTTAAAACTATTGGTGGCAATATTGCTTTTAATAATGACCCAATCCTTTCTAAATCAGAATATATCTAACAAAGAAGAATCTCATATAAGTAAATTTGGTCTGACAGCTTTAGTTAAACAAACAAAGACTGCTATAGTAGACAGTTAGAAGAGGCACAATATGAAATTTCTAATATTATAGATGCTGTTTTTTTTTTATTACTTTTTTCTTTTTTTATCTTTTATATATAATATTAGAGTAAATTTTTTCTATACAATATTATATAATTTTTGTAGCCTAGTATAGGCAAAAATAGTATTGTTATGGCTATTTTCTTTGTGGCCTTTTTTTTCTTTTCTCTTTTTTTTTTTTCTATTTTATTCTTGTTTTATTTTCATATAGTTTAGTTTTTTTTTTTTTTTTTTAAACTTTGGCATATCTTGCTAGGTATTTATTTTAGTAATTAGTTTTACATATACAAAGATGTAAATTAACACATAGATGGTAAATGATAAACTCTAAGCCTGTCGGCAAATAGCGTATAAGAACTATTTCTAAACGACAAGTGCCATACTGCAGAACTAATGGTTACTGAAACACCTGACCCCACCCAGTTGCTTTACTAAGCCCTAGATGTGATAGCCGCACCACTTAGTCATGGAACTGCACCGAACCTCAACATTGAAGCCGGTGACTAACTTTTTGCTAGGGTACATGTCCCACCCATATATTCACCCAAACTTCGGTA
>CAJVPY010005548.1:0-11367 GCA_910591965.1 Dentiscutata erythropus
TCAAGCTAAATTTTTTATTACTACTACAGAAATCATTAAATTTTAATAAACTAATTTTTTGGAATTTTTAGCTTTAAACCTTAACGATATATTAATTTTTCTTTAAATTTAATTAATTTTTTATTTTTTTAAAAAAAGCATTCCAAATTCAGCTCTCATGTAAATTTTTTTCTAGTAATTAAAAAATCTTCAAAAAATGCACACAATCTAAACTATGTATGTACTAATTATTTGAAAAGTTTCAAGGTTGTAGCACCTCTCTATGAGGAGATATAGGTGCGGAGAAACTTTTGTCGAGCACTGTAAGGTAGCATCAGTTTGTATTGAAATTATTGTGATTTTCATTGTGACAGAATTGTTGAATCAGTTTGTATTAGAATTAGCTGGATTTCCATCATAAGTTACTGCAAAAAATTTTACTACGGAACTTACAAACCATTGTGATAACACACAGTCTGTTGTTAGTTCATGTCAGAATTACTATGATTTCAAGTAATTTACTGGAAAAATCTAATTACAGACCTATTGCTATTGCATGACACACTGTAAGTGGTTGAAGGCAGTGTCAGTTTGTATTGAAATTAGTGTGATTTCTATTGTGATTTACTGTAAAAATTCTGCCACTGAATCTATAAACAATTGGTATGTTGTTGAGTCAGTTTGTATTGGAATTATCATACTTTCTATCATGAGTTGCTACAACGATAGTATGTTGTTTAGTTTGTATCTGATTTACTGAAAAAATTTAGTTACAAAGCCTACTTGCTATTGTTGTAATGAGTTAGTTGTATTGGAGTTTTATTATGATTTACTGAAAAAATTTAGTTACAGACCTTACTTGCAATTTACTGCTCAATATCACAAATATGGCATTAGTAAATTAAAAGGATCAATACTGATAAACGATGAAACTGCACATGATGACATTAAAGAACAATGGCAAAATACTAAAAAAAAACTACAATATATAAAAAAAATAATAATAATAAAAGAAAAAAAAATAAACAAAACAAAAAAAAAAAAAACTTAAATGAATATCAGAATTATCATAATTTCTATTGTGAGTCATTGTAAAAATTTTGCTATAGATTTTACATGCTATTCTGGTAATACAGTATGTGGTTAAAATTGTATAGTTTTTATCGTTTTACTACTTCAGTGACACAGATATGGTTAAGGTTGAGTAAGTTGTATTTAGAATTATCATAATTCATATCATGAGTTGCTGTAGAAGATTCCAGTACAAAGGATATAGTTGAGTTAGCCTACATTGAGATTATAGTAATTCTCATCATAAGTTACATCAAAAGAATTAAATAAGTGCAAATCTGCAAAAACTTGTGAAAATACAAAATTTTTTATATTTTGAAATTCTGTGCAGAACTGTATTTAATCTCTGTAGCTATCTATAGCTGGTAAGTCTGAAGTTTTGCACAGATTTTCATTTAATTTATTATTTAATTTGTTTGTAAATCTGTACAAAACAGCACTAAAAAATTTTTCTCAATATACCCTGATATCTTACTCTTAGCACTCTGGGCCTAAAAGTAAAACATTAGGGTATCCTAATATTTTGCTTTTATTGTATAGGTTTTATGTAACAACCTATGCTTTTTTCAAATATTTATTCACATGGGTCAGGGACCGGCAAAAATTTTTTAAAAAATTTATCCAAATTTTCCAAAATTTTTGGTAATTTCTGAAATTTATCCAAATAAAAGCGAATTTTTTTGCAGATCTTATAGTTGACCAATCAGAATGCGAAAACCATATCACGTTACACCTGACCTCATATTCTGATTGGGTAGTATTCAACAATAATAATCAGTGATCAGGATTTTTTTTTCAAAAAATTTTTATTTTTTCGCTTTCTTTGCGAATGTATTGTCACAGGTAAAAACTCTATGATCTCAAGACTCAAAACTTATGCGAAATGATGCCGATTGACCTATGAATTGGGACTAGGGATGTAAACCAAACTATTTGGGACGTCCCAAATTATGTGACGACTAGTATCACATTAGGTATTTACCGTGTTATTACTATTGCTAAAACTGTTTGATACTATTCATCACGCAGTTTGGGACGTCCCAAATAGTTTGGTTTGCATTGCTAATTGGGACCCACGATTTTCGAATGACGATCATCTGCAAGTAAACCTGTTGGAGCCCAGAACGAAAGCTATCAAACGATTTCATTGAAGAAAAGATGCTTACCCGATTCAGTATGGCAGCTGTCAAGGTAATATTACCTTGTCAGGTAAAGTGTGTGGCAGTGGGAAAAAAAAAGCGTATGGGTCAATGAATGAGTCAATGAATCAATGAATGAATCAACGGGTAAAGACGATGATGGCGTAGAAGCCTTCATTTGACCTGCCTTCTTTTTTGCCTTCTTTTTCCTTCTGTTGCATGTTTCAATAATAATAGCTGTGTGTAAGGGTAGGGAATTAGACCAGAAAAGGGTGTATAATGACAAGAGAAAATGAGAACTTTCGATTTTGTTCTTTTTCTTGTCCTATAAATTTGTTATAAATAAGAGGACGAATTCCTCTTGTCAAAGTATCTCGAGTGTGTGTAATTTGCCCCCTATACAATAAATTCATTAATAAAATCCCTTGAATAAACCCAAGCTAAAACGCTCTTTAAAAATTACATTGAATTACTTATCTAACAATACTCAGTAGATGCCTTAGAACCATGCCAAATCAATATCCACTTCATCTCTCTACCGAGCATTGTCACTCAACCTTGTCCATTCTTAAACGTTAATTTACTGTTTTTCTTCCCTTTTGTTAGAGGTTTAATTTTGGTCGATTAGCCTCTAACAATACATATATATAAAATAATTCCTTGAGTGAAAAAAAAATTACTTATTTTTTTTTTTTTTCCCACCAAATAAAAATGGGACGTCGCAAAGAAGTTACAATTCAATCCCGGGCACAAGAATTTAAAGAACACTTTCACATAGAAGGCAATAAATTGATGTGCCGTTTTTGTTGCCACAGTATTAATTGGGAAAACAAGGCTACAATTACTGCACATATCAACTCTAGCAATCATAAAGATGCACAAAAAAAATCCCAAAGTAATCGTCAACTTACTATCCAATCATCTTTAACCGTTGCTGAAGCAAAGCAAAAAGTTATTATGGATTTGCTCAAGGCTTGCATAAAAGCGGACATTCCTATCGAAAAAATAGATAAACTTCAAGACTTTTTAAAAGAACATTGCCGTGAAGGTGGTGCTATTCCTTCTTGCACAGTTCTTCGACACCAATATTTGCCAGTTGTTTTTGATCAACATCTTATGGAACTTAAAGCTGAATTTGGTAAAAAACCTGTATCTATAATCGTTGATGAAACCACAGACGTAAAAGCTCGTAGTGTAGTCAATGTATTATTTAGTTATAGAGGTAGTACAAAACTTATTTCTGTAGAATTTTTACAGCAAGTTAATAATGTTACTATCGGTCAATTAATTATTAAAATTTTGACTGAATGGTCAATACCATTTAATTACCCTTATATTTTTGTCTCTGATTCAGCACAATATATGAAAAAATGCGCAAAAAATGTTTTGGCTTCAATTATGCCGCAACTTAAGCATAATACTTGTTGCGCACATATTTTAAATCTGATAAGGTATGATATGGAATTTTTCTAACAAAAGCCCTTTCAGGACTATATTCCTAAAAGGTAATTTGTTAGCAAAATTATATATTAAATATTTATTATTTTTTAATTTTATTTAGTGAAGCATTTATATCCATTGATCATTTTAACGATGTTAAGAAGCTTATTGCAAACATTAAAAAAACTATGGTACATTCAAAAATACGACGCAATCGGTATATGAACTATCTTCAACGACATGGGCTTTTGGATTATAATCTGTCTATTCAATCAGATATGGCATTGTCAAATCAAGTAAATAAGAAATCATTAACTGCTCGGTTTATGCCTCTTCCAAATGCTACAAGATGGAATTCCTGGCTCGAAATGGCTTTTTATATTCATGATTATCTTGAATATGTTCGTGGTTTTTATATTGAAGAAAAAGGAATAGAAGCTTCCGAACCTATTAACTCTATTGTTACCCTTTTTTCTAATCAAAATACTAATGGTTTAATTGAATTGTACCTTACATTTATTCATTCGCATGCGCCTCATTTTATGTTAGATTTAGATTTTTTTCAAAAAGAATGTGACCCTCTTTTTCCATTCATAGAAAACCGTATTCAGCAGTTAGAAACATATATCTATAATGGTATGACTTCTTCTGATTTCGGACCTAATGTTAATTTTATTCTTGAAAGATTTAATACTACTACTCCTACTTTTGAATCTGTATTTCAAGCAGCATATAATGCTGCACATACTAAGTTTTTAAACCACTTATCTAATCATCCAGCTAGATCTTTGTTTAAAGCTGCTCAAATTTTTGATCCCCGTTATGTTCAGTTGGCATCAATTCATCGTGATATTCAACGATATGGTAATGAAATTCCTCAACTTTCTAATCCTTCTGTATCTCTTCTTCATGAATGGGGTTTATATTGTAATTTAGAATTAGCTGAAATTGAATATTCGAATCTTGAAGATTTTTGGAAAAAAGTTTCATTTATGCTTCCCCTTTTAAGTGAAATATCTTTCGATTATATTTGGCTTCCAATTTCTTCGTGCGCTGTAGAGCGTAGCTTTTCTGTTTATAACAACATTTTAGCTGATAATCGACACAATTTAAGTACAGAATCGCTTAAAATGCTGAATATGATGTATTTTAATGCAATGAAAAAATAAATATTCAATTTTACATAATCAAAATTTATTAAAAATAGTTGTAAAAATAATTGAAATTTATCAAAATATTGGCAAAAATAATCAAAATTTATCCAAATATTTGCAAAAAATAATCGAAAAATCTTAAAATTATCCAAATAATTTTTGCCGGTCCCTGACTTAGCTATTAGAAGTTGTCACCTGACATTTGTTTACATTTTTTCGACCAATCAAAATTAATATGTGATTATATCGAGGGGATAATTCGTGATCATCACTGGGTTCCGTGTTCTTGAAACTTCCCAAAAGGGAGAAAACCTATGATACTCAAAAGTCTGCTCACGTGACTCACTGCGGCTTGTTTGGAAAATTAAATATTAATGCGCACATATTCAAATTCTAAAAATTTTGCAAGTATAATTTATAGTAATAGATTTTTCTAAATTAATAATTTTTTTTTCTCTTAGAAGTACTGCAGCTGATCTAAACGTATAACAAATTGTTAAGATTCTTAACGTTAACGATCGTGTGCTAACGCTAATATTTTCTGAATTAATTTGGAACCGGCTTATTTTCGTGTTAAAACCGGTTAATATTAGCTTAACGTATGAAAAATATGACCGACTCCAAACTTGGAAATATTAATAAAATTTTTTTAGATCATAATCCTACAATAACAATAATTGATCAGGCGAGACCAACTGGATTCTGAGTTTTACATTACCCCCTCCCCTTCCTCAGCGCCCCCCTCTCCCTCATAGTAAAAAAAATTAGATAAATATACATGGGCTACGGGATATTTCGGCAAAATTTTATACAGTCGATTCTGAGGTTTAAATTACCCCCTCCCCCTCCTCAGTGCCCCCTCTCCCTCATAGTAAAAAAAATTTAGATAAATATACATGGGCTACAGGATATTTCGGCAAAATTTTATACAGTCACGGAACAATTCGGAAAATTTTTTTTGAAAAATTTTACTATGTAAACCACCCCTCCCTCTTCCGGAGGGGAGAGGGGTATAATGTAAAACACAGAATCCAGTTGGTCTCGCCTCAACAACTATAATTGGTATGTTTGGTAACTTTACTGTAAATTTGAGATTTGTTAAGCAGTAAAATTTTAAATACTTTGTAGATGAGAGGGTAATAATAATCAATCAAGATCTCCCATTATTGTTCGATCAAGCACCTCTAAAGACGTTCAATAGAATATCTCTACTTCCAAAACAAAAAAAAAAACGAACAGTCAAAGGTTCCTGATCAAAATAACAACGAAGGTAAATTTACAACTATGTGTCTTAACAGTTAAGTTTGTCGATTTAACCAGTGTGAATATATGGGGGGCTGCCAGTAAATTTTTTAAACTTTAAAATAAAATATCTCAACAACTATTAAACCAAACTTGATAAAAATTTTTTTATTTTAATTTTATATAATTATAGAATTAAAATAAAAAAAATTTATCAAGTTTAATTTAATAGTTGTTGAGATATTTTTATTTAAATTTTTTTAAAAAAAACTCATTAAAAACAATTTGCTTGGTTTCTACTGGCAGCCCCCATATATCAAGTGGTCAATCAAGTGTGTCTACTGACGAAAAAAGCATTAAACAAAGATTCCTGCTGCCGATAATTACTGTTTAGGCGATGTTAATGAGATTTAATGGCAAGAAAATCCAAATGTAATTTCATTGTAAACGCGTTTTACGGAATGATTAAGATTATAACAATGCAAAACGATTAAAGCTATCGATATTAATTACAGTATTGCAGTATAATATACACTTATGTAAATAGATCAACTAATCAGTGCCTGGATGTTTTTTGATTATTCATTTAGATATATCAACTACAAAAAATACTATTAATTATGATCGATAAACAAACATAAATTGAAGGACCATCTGGTAACTGATAACCCTTTAAAAATTCAATTATTTATTTATAATTTTTATTCCCGATGTCTAACCTGAAATGTCACGATTCGATAAGGCTTTTTTTGATGATAATGTCGTAATTATTAAATTAAGTGATATATCGTAATGATTTATAGATATTACAATTTCATAAGCAATTTACATCAAAACCGATTAAGCGGATTTTAGCTAAGACCAATCAATACAACAACTGTATAATTCAATTTTACTGGAGAACAATTTAACTTTACCTGAGATCATGGATTAAATTTTATCATATAAGTTAGCTGTTAAAAAAAAATGATTTTTAGATTTAACGTAGTATCTAAAAAAAATTGGTCTGACAGGTTATGTCGATCACCGAATCGAAAAAGCATCAATTTACTTTATATTTGATATTAGGTATAGTTATATACCTAAAATTTCGTACCGAAAACTTTTGTTTAGAAGTCAAACTACGGTATCATAGTAAAATCTTGAGTTATTTACGGTTTTTCTGTTTTCGTAAATAACTCAAGATTTTACTGTACTACTTGTTACTCCAAATTATATCGTATGACATTTTACAGCTGTCTGATAATTACATGCTCAATTTGATAGCTGTTCTCATTTCCAACTCCCTTCAAACAAACAATGTACATTGTCCACGAACCTAGCAAACCACTAGAGATGGACAAGGTAATAATGTAAGAAATAAATACTTATTTTTTTTTACCCAGTATTTACACATACGTATTATTACTAATTGTTGATTATGATGAATGATTATTAGAAGAAATAATTTGTAATAATATGCAACTGACTTTGTCCATCTTTAATAACCACCACAATCAGTTATGTGCGGAATTGGAATTATTTACTGAAACTTTGATTAAAAAAATATGATACTAATAAGTTATCAGGCAGGCACTGCCTGATAAAATACGTATATTAATCAGTTTATAACATTGTACAGTAGTAATAATAATAAGTGTCGTTTAAAACCTTTTATTTATTTTTTTATCAATATTTCATAATCATAAAAATCCAAATATTCAGCCCAATCGAATTCAAAAATTGAATATCCTACCGAATAATAAAAATAGTGAATTTGAAATAATAATAAAACATGTAAAATGGTTAACCTGTGTAAAATAAAGTCAAAAGGAAAATCTTCAAGAACAGAATATGGTTATGCAAAAGACCTCAATGATGCAGTTTATAAAAAACTTATGGATAATATTTGAGAAAGAAAGCGCACAAATAGATTTAATGAAATATAATTACATTTTTAGAATATATGGTGTATACATATATTAATAATCTTCAATGACGGTTATACTGTACTATCCATTTAATTGAAGCTGAAACAACTATATGGGAAAAATTCGCATATAACATAATAATGCACAGTTTAATATAAAAATTAATTCAACTATTCTTGATTATGATAAATTGTATGACTGACAAAATATATAAATAAACTGAATTGGAAACTATAGTGTGTATCATTACAAAACTCTACGAAATATAACTTAATGATTTTTATTGAATTAAACATAATAATAAATAAAATATTTAATATCAATACTATTCTGAAATCATCTGAGCAAAAGAAATAATTAATTACATTGCTACGAAAGATGATAGCTACATAAAGGATTCAACAAAACAAATCTAAAAACAAAATAAAAATACTTTTATTGGTAAAAAATTCAAAATTCATGTTATAGCGTGTAGAATTTGATAATAATAGTTCACCAAATAGATTTGAATAAACGTGGCTTTTCTTTCTTTACACAATAAAAATTTAATATAACATTTAAGTTTAAAAATCTCCTTTCAAGTTCTATAACATGAAAAATTTTTACAAAATGTCATTAATTTGCCAATACAAACTGACTAATTAAAAATCTCGGATTTTAAACAGCGAGTACGTAGCTGATATTGGTTGGGGTTTGTATTGCTGCTATGCTACTTTATAATTCCCTATTGTAATATTGCTCACATTGCTATAATATTCATTAATTCTACTCTATTAAAATGTTACTTTATTAATATTTTTAATATAACCTCCCAATCTTTATCGCACCTTCTCAATAAATCTCTTCCAATCATTCATTGCATCTTTCTAAATTTTTTACTAACTTCTTTTCAATCTTTCATCGGTATTATGGCATTACGATATCATAGCATTACAGTAATACGTCAATATACATTATAGTTCGCGATTTTTTACAGAAAATAATATTTCAAGTGCCGTAACTGTCTTGTAAATAAAATCCAGTCAATATGCATGTATATACATGATACACTTCTTGATTTAATAAATCAATTAACAAAATCATTGGAAAAAAATCAAAATTATACAATTGATTTAAGCTATAGAGGAAAAATCTGAAAAAAATGCCCACATTAACAGACAAAATACAAGAATCACAGACACACATGGCTGTAAGACATTCTAATTGTTTGGTTACTTTAAAATATGTTCTCCTTTATCGTTGCAATAAAGGGTTTGTTACTTGTACATGTACTTACAAAAACTTTGTCAACAACAATATCGGGAGATATGTCTTTTCATCTTTTTTGAAGTGTAATACACGCTAGGTTGTTTTTGACAGCATGCTTAATTGTCCCGGTAAATTAATAAGTAAAAGCGTAGTGAGTGTTAATTAATCAATGCTAAAAATGGTACATATGTGCCGCTTACAAAAAGTTTAAAATAGAAAGACCAAAAATACTTAGATTAGATATTTCATCAATCTTGTATAAATTTTGTAGATTACGCGTAGAACACTTCACGCATTATATGTATTCCACGATAAAATTTTGAATCTCAAGATTATGGGGAAAAATTGCATTTCAAGAGAATGACAATTCAATTTTGCAATGTAGATTAAGTAAAGTATGGACGGTTAATAAAATTATTAAAGCAATTTTTGGCTTTAATATATGATAGTACAGTAGTATTATTAATTAAAGAATACGTAATTAATCAATAGCTGAGAGTTTACTAATTTCCTCCACCACTTCTGATTGGTTCTACTAATTATTCACATATCGGAGTATCTGTGCTATTAATCAATTTTATAGTACTCCGATAGTGAAGTGAAGTGGTGAGGGAAATTAGTAAACCCATAGCTGATAGGAGGCTTGTGACATTCATAATGCATAAAATTTATCGGGTCTACGGGGTTCTGAAACGCACGCTGGTAAAGATAGGCCAGGGGTTACTAAAAATAGATCATGGCCAATTAATAAAAAATGCGCTTATTTTTTATTTTTTTTTTTTGAAATTTACATTAAACTCATATCTGACCTATCTATGGATATTTTGCGTTGCCCATAATTATATTTGATTCAGTATTATATTGATATTATTAGAGTTGGAAATTATAGCAAATTATATAAAATTGTTGTTTTTTAAAAAATTATCTAATTCACAAGGTTCCTTGCATGTTCAAAATTTTTAAAAGATCATTAATCAACTCATTTTAACGTATCAATTATAACAATGATTCATTCTAAACTTTGGTATACTATTATATTTGTTATTCTTTTTATAATTACGGATCGTTTTATTAAAATAAATGTCGAGGGGAAAAGTGCCGAATTTTTTCATCGAGAACTGAATTTTGATAAAAATGATAAACCAAAAAATATACTTGTTGCGTCTAAAATTGGCGGTGAGTTTCCTTGATCATTTATTATTTATTTATTTATTCATTCATTTATTTGTTTATTGTTATTTATTTATTTTTTTATCTCGTTAAATTTATTGATAACGATAATTTAAAGGAATAAGTCATCTCAAACCAATATTGGAAATTTGTAAGATTTTGGAAGATCGTGGATATAAAGTAAACTATCTAATCGAAAATGTTACAATATGTTTTTTACTTTTCTCTAATCCGACTCATTCTTTCAAAAAGGTAACATTGGCAGCCCCTGGGAATTTTACGGCTAAATCTACCTTATACAATTCAATTCCGCAAATAATTACCGGAGAAAATTTTAACGTTCATGAATCAATATATAGGAAAATATTATTTGATAAGTTTACTTATAAAAGTATGGACGAGTTAACAATGAGATTTATTAGTCAATATAGCGAAGACTTTAATAAATATTTACAAGCGTATAAGGAAACTAAGGCAGATTTATTTTTTTGCGACTATGCGGCAAATGAGGCCTGTTTTGATCTAGCGTGGAAATTAAAAAAGCCCGTCGTTGGATTTGCTAGTGTCATAATGTGTACGTATTACTTACTTTTTTGTGGCTTACAGAAGGTAAAAATATACAGTAAATGTTAGTTACTTATTAATTATTCTCTGCCCACTTTCTTATTTTCCTAGACTTTACTTCTCAGCCTCCCTTTTTATCCCATCCGGCGTTGGGTTGTCATGTGGACATGGAAAATGAATCATTTTACAATCGGTTTATATGTGCGGTAGTACAGGAATTTCGATTTATCTGGCATAATCAAAAATTTTCAAATTACCACAATGATAAAAGGGCTGAAGTCGGTGTTAGGAAAGATAATTTCGGTAGAAAAATAAAGAACACTTTATTTTTAGTTGATAATTTCTTCGGATTTGAGGTGAACCTATTTTTTAATTTTTTTTTTTTTTTTTTTTTTTTTTTTTTTTTTTTTTTTTTTTTTTTTTTTTTTTATTTTTTTTTTTTTTTTTTTT
>CAJVPY010005549.1:0-11367 GCA_910591965.1 Dentiscutata erythropus
AAAAATTAACAGTAAATGTTCATGAACTTGAATAGCTTATTTTAAATACTTAGATTTAGTGTTGGCATTGGACATATGTCCAATAATTTTAAAAAAATATTGGACATATAAAATTTTATATGTCCAATCGTTTTCAAAATCATTGGACATATGTCCAATGCCAACACTGCCTATACCCTCTATGTAATATAATACTGGTATTATATGAGTATTATACCAATTGTATAATACGGTATAAAAAATCTTGAAAACTCTAATTTCATCTGATTATCGTATCCAAATGTCTAATGTGATGTGATGTACGGTTCGGGTCGCAGGGACCTGTAAAATTTTAGATATATCGACTCAAATTTTCTAAATTTTTAAATTCTAAGGAATTTATATCTAAAATTTTCTAAAAAATTTCCATATTGTATTATATAGTTTGTAATACATAGGAATAAGATGCTGCGCAGGTCGGAATTTTACAATTCTGGTCAGTAAACTATAATGTGGGCCGCAGTAGATCTGATTTGCTTATTTCTAGTAATACAAATTTAATTAATAACTTCTAAGACATACAGTATATGATTAGTTTGTATTGGATATTAATGCCATGATCTAGAGATATAAATTTATATAACTTAGTACAATTTGATTACTAATTTTATATTTAATAACAATTAGCAAAATTTAAATACTTAATTATTAAATATTTTAAAAATAAAAAAATAAACTTATAAAACTTTTCTAAATATTTATTTAAATTTTATTAAATTTAAATCAAAATTTGTTTAAATTTTTTGTTGTTATTAGAAAAGATTTGAAAAAACTGGATCTGATTCAAAAAACCTGGGCTAAATCCAATTTAGCCAATTAATATGTATTATTTATTTCAGGTTAAGTTTTATAAAGATCTAGAACTAGTTGGTTAAAAAATCATAAAACTATAGCCAGGTTTAAGTTGGTTTTGGGTCTTAGTTTGGATTTGCAAAATACTAATAATTACAAAAATAACTATTCTACTATATGATAAATAAATATACTGTATATATAAGAGAAAGTTAATAAAAGAGTAACAATTCATTTTTAGCAATTTTTTTAATTTTTAAATTAAAATATTTTTAAAATTATTTAATTAAAATTTTTTTATTTTTTTGTCAATTCTGCCTTTATTGTACAAGAAATATATAATTAAAATATAGATTTTAGCTACTTCCTTTAACCTTCTCTTTTCTTTAATAAAAGCTTACCCGGCTGCTTTGAGGTGCCCAGATGTGATCTGCTATAGTAACTTTTTCCCTCACTTTTGGCTTTCAACTTGCTAAAAATTACCTATTAGGTTTTTGAATAGTAGTTGCTAGCTTTATCAAAATTGCAATTATATTTTGGGTTTTGGTAGTCTATATAGGCCTAACTATATATATCAACAAAATAATTCAAAAAACAAAACCTGAATTATTTTTATTTAAAACAAAATTAAATTACAGAACCTAAATTAGACCTCAAAACCTGAAATAAATTTCAAAATTCAAAGTAGACTTGAAAACAAAAAAAAACCAAAAAAAAACAATAATTATAGTCTAATAACAAGTCATGTGCCTGCTTATGCACTAGAAGTTTGTTTATATATATATATTATATTATAGTTAATTTAGTATTATAGTGTTATTATTTTAAAATGCTATTATAATTTTTAGCAAATATTATCACTTGTTAAAGTTCTTGCCTATTGTCAATTAAGTGTTAATTTAGTTAAATTATATAGTTAATTGGTGGTTCTATGAGATATTAATCAATTTTTAAAGTATAAAAATATAAGAAACCTGGAGTAATCTTTGCTACAAATTATGGTAATAAATACTTTAGCTTTTGATTTCTATTTTATTATATAGCAATTCTTTTCTGTTTTATTATAATAATGTTGAGTTGGTAGATTTTGTTAAAATTTTGGTTTAATTTAAATAATTAGAGCAGTGTCATTTATTATCTGATTTTTTTTATCAAAGACTTACTCTTCTAGTTTTTAATATATAATTTACATGTCATATATATAAAATTTCAAATTTTTTGACCCCCTCTAGAAAATCACCTAATAATTATTAGCTCCTTTAGTTTTTAATTAATTTTAAAATTTGTACTATAATATTTAGTAGTAATAAAAAATCATGATAATGGCATAAATAGATTCTTTATATTTAGTTTTATTGATATTTTTTTAAAAAAATTGACAATCATGTTATTATCACTGCTTAATTAATGAACTGGAGTTATCTTAAAAGATATCTAATTATATTATGTCTACTTGACAAAAAAACTAGATAATGGCTTATCTAATTACTTTTAGATATCTAAATACTGCTAGCACCTATATGTGATCTGCTAATAATAATTGCAATCTTACTGGTTTGAATTCAATTTATAGTGAAAAGATCCTCCCTGGATTACTAATTTGGTTCATTAGCCTGTCATGCCTGTCTTCTTCCCCAACCTTCTTCTCCTAGTCTCTTAAATAAAAGTGTTCGCCAAAGAAAACAAAAAATTAAGAAATAAAAGAGAAAAGTAAAAAAAAAAGAAGAACAATCTAAACTAAGTGACTACAAAAAAATGAACCAAAAATAAAAAAATAAAAAAAAAGAAAAAAAAAATTGCAATGAAAGCAACTATAACAATACTATTTTTGTCTATACCAAACTACAAAATTATATAGATTGTATAAAAAAAATTCTACTCTAATACTATATATAATAAAAACTCTTTCCAATGATCACTTAAACCAAAAATTTTCCACTAACAGAAAAACAAAATTTTGTTAGAAAGTTATGGTTGATGTAGTGGTTTATCTAGAAGTCAATGTTTACTCTGCAAGACTCCTCTAAAAGATGTTTGGCATGCAAGCCAGAAGCATTACTATACAAGTTAACTGGCAAAGTAACAATAAATCTGGAGGTAGTGCCTTTGTATATAAAATCTTGGTAGAGTATAGGCAAAGCCCAACTTCGTTGATGAAACTACTTGACTGTTAACAAAAACATAGAGGATACAACAAAATTTTAGTTTTTCCAAGCCACACTCTTTTATTTGGATAAGTGGTTCTTTTCTTTACTCACTCTCACTTCTCTATCAGTCTTCCAAATTTTTTTTAAAAAGTGGGGATTTGGCTTACCCTCTCCAAAAGATTGACACTGTTTACTTTCTAAATTTGGACAATCTAATGAATTGCAACCACGTGTTTTACAGATATAGCATGTTAGGATTGGGCTCCTGGTATAAAACTCCTAATAACGGCAACAGGTGGCTTGAAATACGGGTCTATGGATAGTGGCAGCACCTGGCTTGAGATATGAATTAGGACGAGTACAACATAGTTATTCAGAGTTGATTGGAAGGTCAAAAAGAAGAATCAAACGTTAAAGCAAAGCTTTACAACAAGGATATACAAATATTGCATTTATTATATAATTTTTATACTTACCTGACACAGGTTATAATAGTGTATTTTTTTTTCTTTTTCTTTCTTTGGATGCATCCATCAGAACTATCCTATTCTCTTTTTTTTGCTTTTTCTATTATGTTAGAATACTGTTTATAATTTATTTTTTTTCGGTTATATCTTTTTTTCTTTTTTTCTGTTTTTCTCTTTCTTTTCCTAGATATAGTTTTTTTTCTTTTGTAAATGTGGCATATATTTTTTTCTTATAGAAAAGTAAGAGATTAACTATTCTGCCCGGATCTAGGTGGAAAAAGTTTTAAAGAAGAAATAGGTAGTTTTGATGGACCAGTAAAAACTTTCTGGTGAAGTTTTATTTTCTTCAAGTGCAGAAGTAAATATTACAGAAGAAAATTCTGCTTATAGCAAATTACACATGGGTAATTTGGACTTTAGTCTCAAAGAGCCGGGTGAGCTAATATTTGTAATTTAGGTATCATAAAAACTTGATCTTTAGAGACTTGTTTTTCGAAAATTTGTAATATATCTCAGTATAATATTTTCAAGCCTAATAAAGTAGAGGCAAGATTGCTGAATTGTTTCAAAAAAAAAATAATACTATATATAATAAGAAGAAAGAAAAATAAAAAATTGCCTAAGATCTAAAAGTTTTACACATGATCCTCTGATCCCTTATAGTTTGTCATTGATTATTCAAATAGCAGTACTTAAATAAGCTCATAGCAGATCTTATTTCAGTAAATGTATCTTAATTTAGAAGAAGTAAATACTGCTGATTTTTCAGAGAGGGTATGCCAGTTTTTTCACTTTTTGGCTGAAATTTCTAAAAAAATTTCAAAATAGCAAAAATATAATAAAAGGTCTTTGGTTGCAAGTACTTTCAAACTTTCTAAGAAGTGTGTTGAAATCTAAAACTTCTGCTATATCTTTTGTGTCTTTTTTTTGAAGTAATAGCCTTTGAGCTTTATTAACAAAGTAGTGGCAAAGATATACTTGTCTCTCCTTTTATCAAAATTTTTTATTCAAAGATACTACTTGCTAGTTATTTTGTATAATAACACTCTTGGCTTGCATACCGAATGTTCTTTTTAGAGGAGTTTCTTAGAAAAGCAGTTGACCTCTAGACAAACTGCATTATAAGACCACATTTCTCCAATAAAAGTTGAGTTTTTCATTAGTTAAAATTTTGATATGAGTGATTATTAGGAGAGTCTGACTAATTCCTAAGTTTTATCAGTATAGTTTTTTAATTTTTAAGTAATTTGTTATAGATAAAGTTCTAATCCAGATTAATTTATTATTAATTTATCTAATATTATGACTAGTAAAAGAGCTTATAAAAGCTGTGACATCTTAGTGAAGTGGTCTAGTCATCACTCTCTCCAAATGGTATAGGTATAGATTCTATATTCGAATCTCAGAAACGACGCTTTTAAAAAAAATGGAATATGTCAGACAACAATCTCTATTAAGATTGGTCTATGGATGACCTAGTGATCTAGGTGTCTGGAGCACTAGTGAAGCAATTCTGGGTAGCTGTAATTTGTACTATGGGACCAGAAATCAAAGCCTGTTTGGGAAATTCTAAGTTTGAAAATAGTAGTAATCTTCAACGATACCACAGGAGATCTGAATTCAAACCAGAGTCTGAAATTGGAAAACTGAATGACCAGATTCTAATAGTGGAGGACACACCAGCTGAACCACTGGGTTGTTGCATTGGAGAAAAAGGATATACACTTCAAAAATATGGACCAAAGAGAGGGTGTCCTTCAGACACCTAAAGCCTAAGCAGACCAACCCTTTCAGGCTGTTGGCTAGAAATAAAAGAGAGACCAATAAAGAATCCAGAGATGAAAAAAGTTTGAATGCAGGATACTAGAGTTGATGTGAACCTTACAAGGGCAGGAGTAAAGTAATGAAGGACTAATTAGAAAGGTTGTACTTGAGATATAGATTGTGTTATAGCAGCACCCCAAAAGGTGGCTTGAGATATGAACACAATAATGGCAAACAATAGGTACTAATTAGGAAATAATTACTGAACAAGCATGCAATATCATATATAAAATGTATAATACAATATCAGGTTTATCTCAAGAATAATCAAGATAGTCCTAAGGCTAGTTGTAATATATATAGTTAAAAAAGTTAATAGGTGTGCTGTAGATACTAATTTCAATTTAACTATCTCTTAAACTGTCAGGTTTAGCGGCCAAATATGGCTGCTAAAATTTATAAATAGTTGTATCTGATCTAATTTTATTAAATATTAAAATATTTAAAAAAAATTTTACATGATAATATTTGAAAATAAGGATTACAAAATAGTAATATTTATTTTTAAATTATAAGAAAAGAAAATATAGTTGCTTATATATTAAAAATTTTAAAAATTTTAAAAAAGTTTTTTAAAAAAATAATATTTATCTTTATTATTTAACAAACTTTTTAAAATTTTAAGCTTGCCTTTTTATAATCTTAGAACAGGATTATAAAATTAGTTTTTAAAAATAATTTTAATTAATAAAATTTTTATAAATTTTTAAATAAAATTTTGACTTTAACTAGAAGCAAAAAAGCTTTTTTGTAGTTTTTACATATAAAACTTCGAAAATTTTAAAAATATTTTTATATAAAAAGTTCAGAATTAGCAATATTCAAAAATTAATATCTTTAATAATATTAAAATTATTTTAAAATTTTTATTTAGTATTAATTAATTATATACTATATTTTTATTTTAGCTTAGAAAAAGGGGGGCTAAGCTTAATAAAATTTTTAGTAATTATAAAAAAATGTATAAAAAAACATTTTAGTAGCCAAATATGGCCACTAGACAGTTTAAGGAATAATAAATTTGCCAACCAAAAAGGCACTTTAAAAAAAAAAAAAAGAGCTTATAAAGTCTTAAACAAATTTAGCTTTAATTTTTTAATTTTTAATTTTTAATTCTTTAACAATCTTGCTAGTGCTCAATTTATTAAGACTATATTTAGATAAAAGTTGAACTCTCTCAAACAATATATTATCATTCATAACCATAACAGTGAGTCTCACAATTGTAAGCCTGATATCACCCGGCTGTGATAAATGTGCCTATATGTGACTTGTTACACCAACTAGTATACAAGTTAGATAAACTTTATCAGCCTGTCAAAGCTTTTCCCTTCATATTCTCTTTCTTTACCAAGAGCAAAAAAAAGTGATGATCTTATATTTAATACAAAACTACTGATAATACCAAGAAGACAAAATAAAAAACTAACTAAAAAAAAAACAAATAGAACGAAAGAAAAATTTTAAAGGAAAATAAAAAAGATACAATGAAATATAAAAAAAGAAAAACAAAGAAAAATGCCCGAGGGCTAACAAAAGGAGAACTACCTCTATCAAGAAATAGTGCAAATGAAATGAAAGAAAAAAGAAAAATACACTATTATAACTCGTACCAGTTTTAAAAAAAAATTTTATAACAACTGCAACGTTTGTATATCTCGACTATAAAATCTAACAAATTATTATCTGACTACCGGCCACCTCTGAATGCCTCTTATACCAGATATCCAATCCCAGTTACATGGAGGTCCTGTATCCATAGATTATATCACATATCATATTTACCAATAAACAAAGCATGTAGTTGCATTCCTGAGTATATTCGAATTTGGGAGATAAACAATGCCAACCTTTTAGAGAGAGTAAGCCAAATTGCCCACTTTTTGTCAAAAATTTTGGAAAAGACCAGCTGAGCGAAAAACACCTAGGAAAAGACCACTTGCATCCAAGAAAAGTAGTTACATCTATACAAAGACTCAACAACTTCTAAATCTTCTTCTAAGAAAGAAGTAGGCACCTATGCTTTCTTTTCAGTGAGTAATAATCTATGGGCTTGTTGGCAAGTAGCATATGAGAACTACTTTTAAATGACAAGTGCCGTGCTAGTAGTGAGTAATAAACTCCGAAGAAGTTAGCAAGTAGCATATGAAAACTACTTCTAAATAACAACTGCCAACTTATAGCTGCAGTATGCCCTCTATTTTTTATTAAACACTATTGTGTTTTTTACAAAAAATGTGTTTGGATTTTTGGTACAGATGATCATTAGAAAGAGTTTTTTTTTTAATAATTTAGCTTCAATTGTAAACAAATAGTAATTAAAATTAAATAGTTTAAATCAATAAACTAATTAGAACTCTTCCTGACAATTATTTGAACCATATTTTCTGAAAAACATTTTATTGCAAAAAGAGACTTTACAAGCCGGCACTTGACATACTAGACAATAAGTCAGTACCTGTTGTTTAGAAGTAGTTCTCATATGCTACTTGCTGACAGGCTTAAAGTTTATCACTCACTGCATAGTCTCAGCACTTGTGGTTTAGAGGTAGTTCTTATATACTACCTGCCAACAAGCCCAAAATTTATTACTCACTGAAAAAATGTTAAGCAGGTGTTGGGTGGTGAGTTTTGACTGTAGAAAAGAAAACTCACACTTCCTTAAATTGGTTTGAAGCTCAAGTAGTTCCTCTTTACCTCTTGTTATTTTTTCGTCGGTCTTCAAAATTTTTTTATAAAAAGTAGAGATCTGGCTTACCCCCTCCAAAAGATCGGCATTGTTTACTTACCAAATTCAGATGAACCGGTAGATAGCAATCACGTGTTTGAAGACAAATATGTTGTATAGACGTTCCAGTCAAAAAATGAATTCCTGGTGGCGGCATCAAGTGGCTTGAAACATGAGTACCCAAGTGACAGCGCCTTTATGAAAATGTTGCAATCTTTGTCATCATTGGCGCCATATATGAAGAGTCAGATTCTAGTACAGTGGCAGCACTTGGTTTGAGATATGGACTAGGTTATTAAAAAGATTTGGAAATGAGTCAGAGGAAATTTTAATGTTAAGTTTAGTCTTACAACAGAGATATACAGATGTTGCATCTAGTATATAATTTTTAAATCACCTGGCATGGATTATAATAGTGTATCAGATCGCTTAATTTTTTCTTTTTTCTACTTGTTTTATCTATTTTCATTTATATTAGAATCGGTTTAGATTCCCCATTCCTTTTCTTCTTGTTGTTTCATTTTCTCTTTTAAGTTCTGTTTTCTTTTTTAGAACAATTTCTATTTTTTTTCAGTTATGAGAGAGCTTTTAGAGCTTTTCTTTAAATGTACTTTTCTTTATAATATTGGCATATATGTTAGTCTTATGTAGAAGTAAAAGATAATATGTATAATCTGCTAGGATTTAAGTAAATTGAGTTCGGGAAGATATTATCAAAATTTAAGCTTGAAAGAAGAAATTAGTTCTTAAAAAAAGTCTTTCTTTTGTAAATTGGTATATATGTTTGCATTATGCAGAAGTAGAAGAAAATATATTTTGCCCAAACATTGGTAGAATAAGTCTAGAAGGAAGGTAAAATGTAATTAGTTTAAATATAGGTAGCTGAATACAAGCTATAGCAGGTTTTTAAATATAGATATTACTATATGTGGAGCTTGTTGGCAATATCAGTGCAATAACCATACTTGGGCACTTTTATAGTAGCCGGGTATTTGCCTAATCTGTAAATTAGATAGTTAATTTTTTGTAAATTGCTAAAATTCTAATAAATTGATACGAGATTATCAAAAAAAAATAAAAATAAAAATAAACCAATATATATAATTATAGATTATAGGGTTTCTCTTTATTAATATAAATTAATATATTAAATTATACAATAATACTAAATACTATTAACAATTATTCCAACTATCTTTTATTAACTAAAACTATGAAGAGGTGTGGCGACTTAGTGTAGCGGTCTAGTTGTCACCCTCTCCAAGTGGCAGGTCTAGAGTTTGAATCCCATGAACGACGATTTTGAAAAATAGATCTGTGTTATGGTTAATGGTTGTTGATTATCGGTTGGATTTTACCATCTAGTAATGGGAGCTTTGGCACAATAAATTCAAGAAACTGGAATAACCGAAAACCTGTTTGGCAAGTTTCGAGTTAGAATATAGCAATAATCTTTGACGGTACCACAGAAGGACTAAATTTGAACTGGGGCCTGAGATCGAAGAACCGAGTGATCAGGTCCTTAAGTGGGAGAACACACTAGCTGAACTGCTGGGACGACACACTGGAGAAAAAAAGCATACGCTTCAAAAGTATAAACCAAGAGGAGGGTGTCCTTTAGGTACCTAAAGCCTGGGCAGACCAACCCGTCCGGGTTGCCAGCTAGAAATAAGGGAGGGACTGATAAAGAATCCAGGTAAGGAGACGGTTCCAAATGCAGGTATTGGGGTTGTTGGAAACCTTACAAGAGCAGTAAGTACGTAATGGGCGACTAATTAGGAAGGTTGTGCTTGAGATATGGATCAGATTACGGCAGCACCCCAAAGGTTGGCTTGAAATACAAACCTGGTGGCGGCAATACAACATGTACTAGTTGGATAAGAAGTTACCAAACATGCAGATAAAAACATGTGTGAGACATAGACTACTCTGTTAGGTTTACCTCATGGATAGACTAGCTCAATATGGGTTAGTAAGTCCTAAGATGGATGCGAAATCTAAAGGTGTCGCAAAATCTACTTCCGAATAGTGAGTTACACCTAGGTTAGGTAGAATTAACTGGTGGTTGTAACCAGAGGGTTTAAATAGGTACCCCTCTAGTTGGGGTGCAGGTACAACAGATAGTGTAGAACCTTCAGGTGGACTACTTAAATTAGGCACTCAAAAGGTGCACGTGTAGCTTGATGTATCCCCTAGGCCAGTGTTGTACATGAGACAATTTTGAACAATTTTGGACATTTTTTCAAATTAAAATTATTCAAAATTTTATTAAGATAATCTATTTTAATTTTTTCACCAATAAGTCCAGCATATAAAAAAATATATAATTATATATTTTTTTAAATTACTTTATTAATTAGTTAAACATGGGACATAGGCTTGGATGATTTTGGACAATCTTGGACGTTGGACATTTTACATAGTGTGGACATGTTCCATATACAACACTGCCTGTGTCGGCATGCACTATTGGTGCCACCAAGTACTCTACACAGACAACCATTCTTCCCATAAATCTATTTTGGCATCTTTAAGCAGGGCTTCGTATGCTATGTTCCAGTTTATTTTACTATTTATATCTATTTTTTTTTAAGTATGTCTCAGCCTATGATTAATGAATATTTATAATGAATTGATTTAAAAAAAAAAAAAGCATATAAATTAAATGAAATTATATACTTACAACCATATCAGCATTAGATCCATCTTGCATAATTCTATTTCATGAACCACTTCTTCTATCAGGCATATAACCTACATTCTCATAAATATCAATTAATGATCTAGTAATATCTACAGTATATTGAAATTGAAAAAGCGTAAATAATGGGTTTGCTGTTCTATATATTAATGTATTTAATATAATATATTTAATAATGTATTTAATAATTAGATATATGCTTATTCTAGATAAATAATTTTAATAATAGCGATAGAGGTCCTATCCAGATAAATCTGCCATCTATTTATCTATGTTATTAGATCCAGATATTTATCTGATTATATCAGATATCCAAAAAATTTATCCAGATTATCTGATATATCTGTAACAAATATCTAACAGATATCCAAACAGATATCCAAACAGATAAATATATTTAGAAACTCCTTGCATATTTTTATGTACCCCTTGCATAATTGTGCACAATTGTGCATATTTTATGTATAATTATATGAGATTATGCAAGGGGTGCATAAAAATATGCAAGGAGGTTTTCAAATAATGCCTTATATAATACTGCATTTCTTACATAGACAATTCAGATAATTTATTAAATAACTAGATATTTATCTATTAATCTATTTTAACTGTTTATCTATAAAAATCAGATATCCAATAAATAAATAGATAAACAGTTAATGAATAGGA
>CAJVPY010005550.1:0-11366 GCA_910591965.1 Dentiscutata erythropus
CGATAATTTTATCATAATTGGTAATTGTTTTTGTATAATACAATTTAATTGCAATTAATTTTTCGGTACCCCTGGTTGTTGATAAAGATGAAAGACGTGCTATAGAACTTTTTAAAGATGCTGCTGATAACGATCATCAAGATGCACAGTTTCGATATGCTGTGTTATTGCTTAATAATCTAAGAAATGAACAAAGTGTCACTAGGAAGGATGAAATTTGTAAAGAAATTTTACATTATTTCAAATTAGCAGCTAATAATATGAACTATGACGCAACATATCATTTGGGTGATATTTATATAAATGGAAAACTTAATGTGGAAAAGAATGTGGAGCTTGGGTTAGAATATTTAAAATTTGCGGCTGAAAATGATCATAAAAAAGCAATAAACCTATTAAAAGGTGAAAATTTAGATTTAATACGTTTGTTTTATTCATTTTTATAAAATTATCTAAATTAAATTTTGGGTTAACTAGATTTAGAGAATCGTATGGAAAGTTAAGGTAAAGTTTCTTTAATTGTTATGAACTATATTACATTAATTAAGATGACTTTTTGTCATCTAATATGTTACTAACGATGATTATTGTTTTTTTCTAGCAACAAATATTCTGGTCGCAATTATTATGCTTGCCGGTTTAAATTAAACCTATTTAAACTTTGAAAATAGAATGAGTCGCTCCAGTTTAAAAGTTTTTATTTATTTATTTTCAAAGGTATTAATTATTGCTGCTATTTTGGCAATATCATTACCGTGTTTTGATGGAATCGCCAATATAGCCCTAATACTGCTATATTGTTTGTAAAAAACGATGGTGTTACACTTTGACTTCTGATCAAATTTGACGGGCACTATGGAACAATATACTCTTTTCATATAAGCTATTTTTATAAACGAGTTACTATATATTTATTGGTTTAATGACTGTGTAGTATTATCATACACAGTTTTTATAACCAAAATGAAGTTCATATGCATCAAAATTCGTTAGCAAAGTAATTTAACACATAAATAAAAAATAAAAAATAAAAATCTAGTATTTCTGTTGTATGATAAACCTGTTCATCTTGTATTAGGGTGATTCAGAATTAATGATTCGATTTCTGATTTCGTATTAGTGACGTATTTGTTTTGGAATAAGTGATTTATAAATTCTAATTTTGTTATATGATAATATTTCTGTACATTATTTCATTTTCTAATTTCGGAATTTAAAAACTGAAATGGTTTTTTTTAAACTCCCACTTATTTTCGAAATAAGTTAATTCAGAATCACACTATTTCTTGAATTTTGCAAAAAATTTTCGTCACTCGATGACATAAATTTATTTTCAATCCATAAATGAATTTTCGGAATTCGACATAACTCGAAACCATAAATATAGTCGACACCATTCTTGCCATAAATGTCTCATACACTTAAGCGCGCATAAACCCTTTTTTCAGTTTGTAAACATATAGTCTCAGGGTAGGGGCTGGTAAAATCCTTAGGTTCAGGACTTTATGACCCAGTCTTTGAACCCGGTCTTTAAAGCTGAGTCACAAGTTTCAGGATCTAGGTCTAAAGTCCTTAAAAAGTCCCAATACAGTATATAAATATATATAATAAATAACAATTTAATAATTTATTTATTATTTATTTATTATTACAGTATATTATATAAAATTAAACTATTAGCAATTTTCACGTAGACATAATTTGTTAGCAAATTTACAATGCTATTAATTACCATTTTTAGAACTTATTTTTAAAATTTCAGAAAATATCAGAATTAAAAAAAAAATAAAAAATAACAAATACAATGTCAACAAGGAATTATTTAAGTAAGTTATATAAAACCTTAATTAAACTCGTGATAGTTTATTTAATGTATATTTCGAACTGAGCTTAAGCTAATTTATGTCCTTGGACTGGTTTATAAAAACTTAGCCCGCAAGTCCATGCGGTAAAACCAACAGATTATGGAACCAGAGCCGGACTAGGACTGGACTTTGTCATCCCTAACCCACCCCAAAAATGCTGTACTAGCTCATTGCCTTTTGCGAGTAAATATTTAGACGCTAATTCAAAAATAATATACACATCTAATCTTCAATATTTTAAACTGTCTCAAGTGCATTCTACATTCTTGGTTTAGGCGACTCGTTGGGGTGGTTGATCACCTAATAGAATCAAACATATGTCTAGTCTCATTAATTTTTGTATAATGACAGATTTTTTGATCAAAAAATTATTACCGTAATTTTTATAATAAAAGTATAGAAAAAATATTTTTTATCATTTCTCGCTTAATAATAATTTTTCTCTTCCAATTTTAAAACATTTCGACCTTTGTTGCATTCTTAACAACTTTATGTTTTCAAGTTTTATATACTATATTAAAATTTGGGGAATTTACAAATAAGGGTCCGGAAAGTGAAATAATTACAAATACGGGCCCAAATTAAAAATAATTACATATAAGGGCATAATTTTTAAAAAATAACACATATAAGGGCCTAAATCTATTGATAGCTGAAGAAAACGGATCGCAGGCTTATAACGATAGCAAAATCGCGATTATAGAATTATTGATTGTTTTATTATAGACATTTAGAGCTATTTATATAATGATTTTTAGATAAAAGGACAAATGAAGTTGTTTCCTCAATAATTATTTGATTAAATATAATAAAAATTATTTATTTTAATTCCATTGTATTGTAGAATTAAAATAAAAAAACTTTGATTTAGTATTAGTCACAAAAAATTCAAAAAAACTCTGGAAAAAACAAATCGGGTAAAATTTTCTTTCATAGATGTTTTATCGGAAACCAACTATCCAAATTTGATAAAATTTTTATTGCTAGTTATAATTATTCTCGCTTAAATATTGCATAAAAATAGCACAATTATTCATAAGGCGAAGTTTCAACAGAGTAGCTCTCTAAAGCTGAACGACATCTTCTATATTAGTGTTTTACTTGACATAATAGTGGCTTGTTATAACAATCATATAAATTTATTAAATTTAAAAGCATTTTCTTTTCTTATTTATAATTACTAATTTACAATTGCTCGTTATATATTTTATGCGATGCTTACGTTTCTTACTAATGATCAAGCCATAGGCGTGAATAGCATCGCTATTTCGGGTCCTTATATGTATGTAATATTTTTTAAAAATTAGGCCCTTATATGTAATTATTTTAATTTGGGCCTGTATTTGTAATTATTTTCACTTTTCAGGCCTTTATTTGTAAATTCCCCTATTTTTTAAATGCCAATTATTACAGTAGCACATTAAATATGTTTTTGCAAGATTTTTTATTTTCATATTACTTATTTAAGTCCAACTTGAATCTATGTCAATAAATGGTAATTTGTTTTTATACTGGATATCTAAAAAAATTAACCAATAATTATTTGGCCGAACTCGGCCAAATAACATTGATTAATTTTTTTAGGTGTCCAGAATTTATGAAAAGCTGTATGACTATTTCTGGCCCAATTTTTTAACAGTCAAAAATCTTATTCTTTATGTACCTACATAATAAAATTCAATAGCTTAATAACATTATTTCCGGCTGTGATTTATGAGTTCCAGTTAAAAAACATTGCCAAAAAAAAGCAAAATTACATCACCTGGAAATTTGTGTGCTGCGGTTTATCTGCTATCACAATCGCTTGTTTTAGCAAAGTTCATATTCTACTCAAATGCTGTTCTTTCATCATTGATCATGATCTCGACTATAGAACTCAAGGCTGTGATGTCCCTTAGAATAGATGGTATTAGCATTTTAAAACCATTCAAATGTATCATACCCAAAAAAGGCTAAGCATTATTTAAATCAGCAGATCTCTGGATACTATGTATCTCATATTTTCATCATACTCTATATCTAGTTTCAAGATTATTTATTAGAGTGCATCTTTCATCATTTCAATAAAAAATATAAAAAAAAAAAACACAAATACCTACCACTTGGGACTACGAAGATTAGCACAGCCGAAATTAAGGTCTATACTATGCTACTCTAACGTTAATAATATAATACCAGATCAGCATAATTTTAAAATTTAGTCTGTATTATACCCTATGCCATACTGATCTTTGTAATACCGCTATCACATCATGCCCAAAGTATTATCGTTAGAAAGTTCAAATTTCATTCAAACCACAAAAAAAGGAAAAAAGGTATTAGCACCCGCTAATTTTATCTATACATTTATTCAAAATAATATCTAGTTAGAAAATACAAATAAAAATTAGCCTCTTTACATTTTCTAAATGACCATTTATTCATTATCAAGAGAATATCCAAAAATATGTAAAAAAAACCTCTAAGCAATGATCGGGTTCTAGCGTGTCTTGAAAGCGATTCAGTTTAGATCTTTTAAATTGTTTATGACAATTCAATCTATATTCAATAAAATAGATAAATGAGAATAATTAAATGTTAAATATATAGCCATTATATTTGGCTTATAATGCAAAAGGATCTTGTTTACATAGATAATAACGTGAATACCAACCAAATTTTGAGTTTGTTTTCATCGATAGTCTCAAAACGCCATTTTCAAAATAAGTTACCTCAAAGGTTTTTGGCATAAAATGTCCAAATCATTAGCTAGTGGGATTATCGCTGTTTGCATATTTATGAAACTTTGATCAAATTTGTAGATCACTGCGCA
This sequence comes from Dentiscutata erythropus, assembly GCA_910591965.1. Classification (NCBI taxonomy): domain Eukaryota; kingdom Fungi; phylum Glomeromycota; class Glomeromycetes; order Diversisporales; family Gigasporaceae; genus Dentiscutata; species Dentiscutata erythropus. The sequence continues at coordinate 4,678 of CAJVPY010005550.1, forward strand.
CTCATACAATCACCTGATTGCATGATTGTAAAATGTGTTTGACCGAGGATTCAATGTATAATTGCCCAGGAAACAATCAGATGATTGTATAGATTTGCAGAGCTCTCCAAATTTGATTAAAGTTACATCAATATACAACAGTAATAAATTAGCAAACTAAATCCTAATTCAGTATTACTAATACTTACAGTACCACCCTTCAAATTGCATTAACTATTCCTTTTATCCATGGGTATAAAGAATATTTTTAAACGTGAAATTAAAAATCAGTAAATAAAGTCCACAAATCAAGAGCATAAATTTAAATCAGCAAGTGATTCTTCGTACCTGCTTATTATGTACCATGAATTCTTAACGTAAATGCATGAGTGCTGCCAAGCACTTTAGGCTTTTTTAATTTTTTTTTGATCAAGGATATCTCAGCAACTACTTGATCAAATTTGATGAAGGATTTTTTATTTGAATTTTACAAACCCATAGAATTCAATAAAAAAAACTTTCACCAAGTAGTTGCTGAGATATCCTTGATCAAAAAAATTTTAAAAAACCCTAAAGTGCTTGGCAGCACTCATATGATAATTTATTTAAATCGGTAAGTTAAGTGATTCTTCATATTTCTTCATCATGCGATAAGTTCTCCCGATTTTTAATGCCTATGCATTATTTAGATCAATTTAAATTCGCAAATAACTCTTCATTATGCGATAAGTTTCTCCACGAACTCCTAATGTCTTATTTAAATCCCTGGTGATCCTTTATATCTGCCTATTGAGTAATAAGTTTCTCCATAATTTCTTAATGCGTCTGTATCATTTGGTTCAATTATTTAAATCTGAAATATGCCTCTATACCATGTATATAACACATTATGTATTCTAATCTCATACCTTTATAATTTAAAATTTATAAAATAATATTGTACAATCAAGCTTTATGGAGGAGGTCCAACTTGATTCTGTATTTTATATTACCCCTCTACCTTCCGAGAGAGGAGGAATTGAACATATTATATATAAAGAAAAAATTTTTGCCTTATTCTCTAAGGTAAATTTTTATATTTTTTTTATTAATATAAGAGGGAGAGTCTGAAAGGGGTAATGCAAAACACAGAATCAAATTAGTCTCACCTAATCTTATTTAAGCTTTCGTACCTGTCCAACTATTTCATTCGTATTAATCATGTTAAGCTTATAAATACTTATATCGCACTATATGCTCTTAAATGAGTTTAAAGAACAATTAATAAGCAGTAGAGTTAAAATCAGCAAAACAATATAAGTATAAGTACTTATACCATATAAACAAATTCAATTTTTTGAAAATTGCATAATAATGCTCTATATACTGTACATAATCTCAGGAAAGTTTTAGTACGTAGTTGTAACTTTTTTTGAATTAGCGCATATGCACACTCGCATTATTACACGTCTATATTGTAAAAGTAAAATGGTTTATATGGCTAACCAATAAAAATTTTGCAATTTACAGTTACACAATTTAATTGCATAATTTATGTGAGTAATCTAAACGTTATCATTATACACAAATTTTTTTATTATATAGTTATAGATAAGTGCTCTCCATTGAGCTAGCTCAATGAGCTTTGCTAAAAATTGCTAAGACTTATTTAGTTTTTATACTATATAATATATAAAAATATTACTTATTTGTATAGTTTATAATATAAACTATACAAATAAATAATATTTTTATATATTATATAGCATAAAAACTAAATAAGTCTTAATGAGCCAATAGCAATTTTTAGCAAGACTCATTAAGCTGGCTCATTGGAGAGCACTAAATAAAATTATAAAAAATATTATAATTTACAAAATTTTACTATCTAATTCTACCTTCAAGCTTTAAGTAAACTTGTTCTACACATAAAGATACATTATATTGGCATATGTTTACCTTATAGTTTTAAATTTTAAGAGAAAAGATACTTAATTTTGAATTTTTGATTAAAAATTCAAAATTAAGCATCTTTTCTTTTAATACAATTTTGTATATTTTAATATTTTCCATAATTTTATTAATAAAATTATAAAAAATATTGTGATTTTTAAACCTTTACTTTGTAAATCTCTTTTTAGTTTCTTGTAAAGTTGTAGAATAGAGTCTTGTAATCAAAATAGTGGTTAAAACATTAAAATTAGCATATTAAATTGCAAGATATAACATTTAGTCTTTATGACTATATGCTTTCTTCTTTATTTATATAAAGAAGAAAATATATAATTATGAAGATAAAAATACTTATATCTTATAATCTACTGGGCTGATTTTAAAATTTTAACTACTATTTTGATCACAAGATACTCCTATACAACCTTTATTAGAAGTTAAAAAGGTTTACTTAATAAAGAAATATTTTAATTAATAAACTCCAAATTTGAAAATTTTACTGTATTTTGTTACCAAAAATTTTAAATAAATATGAAATTTGATTGGCTAATAGGGGTGTCAGGTGTAGAGAGATAGGTAGCCTATTAGTAAAGATAAATTAGCTAATTTCTGGAAGCCCCTAATTGCAAAGATAAAAATACTTGTATCTTATAATTTGCTAGGCCAATTTTAATAGTTTAATCACCATTTTGATTGCAAGACACTCCTCTACAACTTTTTTTTTTGGTATTAAGATAACCTCTTTGGCCTGGAAAACTTTTTATTAGAGTATAAACAGAGTTTTATAATATAATTACAATGATAGTATATCAAGCCACACATGTACCTTTTGAGTGCCTAATTTAAGTAGTCCGCCCAAAGATTCTACACTATCTGCCGTACCTGCACCCCAACTAGGGAGTACCCATTTAAACCATCTGGCTCCAACTACCTCCAGCAGCATTCTAACCCTGAGTTTACCTCACTATACATATGTGAATTTCAGATATTACCTATTGTGGATTTCGCACCCTACCTTAGAACTTACTAACCACACAAATTTTATCAATCCCTATGATTAAGACTTACTAATCATATATGGCTAATCTATTCTCGAAGGTAAACCTAACAGAGCAGTACATGTTCTACACATGTATTCATCTGCATGTTCCTATAACTTCTTCCTAATTAGTACATATTGATTTGCCATTCCATATTAGTATCTCATGCCACCTTTTGGGGTGCTGCCTTTCTACCAACATTTTTCAAGCACCAACCTTCCTAACTAGGTGCCCATTATGTACTTCTTGCTCTTATTTAGTTCACAACAAACCGGTACCTGCATTTGGACCGTCTTCTTATCTGGATTCTTTATCGGTCTCTCCCTTACTTCCAGCCGGCAACCCGAACGGGTTGGTTTGCTCAGGCTTTAGGTGCCTGAAGGACGTCCTCCTCTTGGTCCATACTTTCAGAGCGCATATTCTTTTCCTCCAGTGCGTCAGCCTGGCAGTGTCCTCCCACTTAAGAACCTGATTACTTGGTTCTCCAATCTCAGGCCCCAGTTCAAATTCAGCCCTCCTGTGGTACCGTTGAAGATCACTGCTACTTCCAAATTCAGGACTTGCCAAATGGGTTTTTGGTTATGCTGGTTCCTCAGATTTATTGCGCCAAAGCTCCCATTACTAGATGGTATGACCAAGATTACAGATTTCTAGATCCAACTGAACTCCTCTACAACTTTTATTAGATATTGAAAATAGGTTTACTTAGTAAAGAAAAAAGAGTTGATTAAAAACTCTAAATTTGAAAATTTTAAAGACAATAAAATATACTAGTACGATAACATGAAATGTGGAGAGATAGTATTGTTCATCTTTTTAGTGCGCTATATTATTTCCTAATTATAGTTATCATTGTTTTTCTATTTAGTGTTACTTAATATTATATAAATATAATATGTTAATGTGCTCATGTTGAATATATCATACAATAATAAATGACATAAAAGGATTACAAATATAGTATGTGAATATTAATTGTTTAGTAATGGTGAGACCACAACACTGTTATAGCATTTTCGCATGCCTGATAATAAATGTTTAAATTTGACATCATGAATGAAAACTGAACTATAAATAATCAATTTTGTGATAATGTAATTACACAATATTTAGCGTTATATTGTGTTCTGATATTTTAAGAACTGAATGTAATTAAAAAAATATTGGTTAAAGATGTATATGATATGTTTGTGATGAGTTGCAGAAGTTCTGTTTGGGTTAAGTAGTATATGTGTAATATTTAATATTGAGGATAAAAGTTATTGGTACATTAAAAAGTAAATAAAAAAAATAGATAAATAATTGAAGATAATGATGATAGAGAGGTTTTATTTATCATTTGGAATTGTAATAAACTTTACAAAAAAAAAAAAAATCACACGATAAAAAGGAAGATTAAAAAATAATCAACAGTAGCAAGGAAAAATATATAATAATCAATGAATAAAAATATCATATAAATGTCTAAAAAAGTAAATGATGATTAGATGATGCAATTAATTTATAGTCTAATAGTATAACTGATTTATATTCAACAGTAGTATAAATGTGGTAAAAAGGGAAAAAATTAATTAAAAAAACAAATAAAAGATAAATAAGTTATGGCAATAATAATAAAGAGAGTTTACTTATTATTTGAAATTGTAATAGGCTTGATTCAAAGTCATATAAAATATGAAAATAAATGAAAAAAAATGAAGCATGAGAAAATATGTAATAACTGGTAGATAAAAACATTATATCACTGATTAAACGAATGAAAGATGATTAAATAATTAATTAATTTATAGATTAATAGTATAACTGATTTATAACCAAAATATATCTAAATATAGTAAAAAAGAAAAAAGTAATTAAGATAACCAATAAATAGATAAATAAGAGAAAATTTATTTATTGTTTAAAATCTAAATAGGCTTAATTCGAAATTTAAAATATAAAAATAGAAGAAAAAAAATAATCAATGATAGTATCATGAGAAAATATATAATAACTAGTTAATAAAAATATTATATCATTGATTAAATTATTAAATGATAGTTAAATGATGTAATTAATTTATAGTCTAATAGTACAACTGATTTAATGAATATAATAAGAATATAAAAAAAACTTATGCCTTTTTCACTTCTGACCCTAGTAAATAATATAAACTTTTACTAATACATAATAATGGTATTGTCTAATTAACATATATCATATCCCAAATTCATAACAAAAATATATATAAATATGAGATATTAAAATCTGATAATATGAAAATAAAAACCTACAGAATAATATCTTATCTATCTATTACTAAACTTAATTTAAAATTATGTTAGAGTTGATTTTAGAAGGCTAAAAAATAAACGATGAATGGCTATTGAACATAAAGAATGATGTGTAAAAAAGCAAAAGCTGCTTGTAGAAAAAGACTTGCAAGCTAAAGAAGCTAATGTTCCATTACATATTTTAGAACTGGATAGTAATTTTGATCTAAAAAAGGAACAGCACAAGGACTGGCCACGATTGATTAACAAGAACATTGCAGTTAACAGTGTTGTACTTTGGATGATTTTGGACAATCTTGGACATTTTTTCAAATTAAGATTACATAAAATTTTGTTAAAATAATCAATTTTAATTTTTTTAAAAATGAACCCAGCATCTAAAAAAATATACAATAGTATAATTTTTAAATCAATTCATTAATTATTTAAACTTGGAACATAGGCTTGGACAGTTATTAGACAATTTTGGATCAAAATTGTCCAATAACTGTCCAAGCCTATGTTCCAAGTTTAAATAATTAATGAATTGATTTAAAAATTATACTATTATATATATTTTTTAGATGCTGATGTGGCGGGTTAATTAGTAACTTTCGTCAGCAAAATAATCTAGCTCAAATGGGGAAGCACTTTAACAGTTATTAATATATTTTTGATTTACTCAAGGAAAGTATTAAGTTTGTTTTTTTACTATTCACGGATTTTTATTTATTCAATTGACTAACTTCTTTATTACTTTATCACTTCGATTCTTATATACATATTTAACTTCAATTATTACATCATATATCGGTCATATGACCATTGTCTCTTAAATTGATTACATATTTTTATCTGATTCTTCATGCATAAATTAATAATAAACTATTTTGTACGTCCAATTATTTTATAATTGATCTTTCTTTGATATACTAATTATTATTTACTTCAGTATCTTAAATATCACCGACCGTCTATACTTCCAATTATTATTTACGTGAGTTACATGAATCACGTAAATCACATTTACTACAATTTGTTCATTCTGGCCCAAAAACATATTAAACATATAAAGTTTTTTTTTTTTTTTTTTTGTATCTTTTATTATCTATTATCAACTATCTAAAGCTCTAAGTCAATACACTTCACTAAGTATATTGTATACTTGTTTTTCACCATGACACTGAGTTCATTTTTAAAAAAATTAAAATTGATTATTTTAACAAAATTTTATGTAATCTTAATTTGAAAAAAATGTCCAGATTGTCTAAAATCATCCAAGGTACAACACTGGCAGTTAATGCATTAGCTAAATTTCGTAGAAATACCAAATATGATTTGTTTAAAGAACTGCCTTGTGCGGTTTGTTCTGGTTTAAATTTAATTTTTTTTTTTTTTTTTTTTTTTTTTTTTTTTTTTTAAGGTGAGGTCTTGCTCATATCTTTATTGAGTAATTTATATAAGAAGTTACATAGTAAACTATATA
>CAJVPY010005551.1:0-11366 GCA_910591965.1 Dentiscutata erythropus
TTTTTAGCTTATAAGCAACCCAAACTTTTTTTCTTATAATATAAAATTAAATACTACTATAATATAATCCTTATTTTAAATAATTTTTATTTAAATATATTTAATTTTTAAAATATAGATCAGAAGTATTTTATAGTAAATTTCAGTCCAAATTTGGCATGATTTTCAAACGGTTTAAGGGATAAATCGTTAGGAATTTTTTAAAAGTTTGATCATCTTTTTGCTGTCTCTTCTGTGTTGATTATTTTGCTGGTGTACATGTCTTTCGAATGTTTCAATGATTTGATAATAGGTTTAATTATTTTATCGGCTTCTAAGAATTGTTTCTTGATTTTGTTATCATCGTCTTGATTAATCTCGTCAAACCAATGTCCAATTTTGTTAACAACAATAGTTGCCATGGGCCGCTTATTCTGATCTCCATCCATGCATCTCTCGGTCAATTTAACGTAACAATCAGGTGTTCCCTCTTTCTCAAATTCTTGCCTTTTTCCCCGTTCACCATCGAACGCACTTCTTCCAGTTGATATTTCAGACATGATGACTCCACTATGACCTTTCAGAACTTCAGGAGCTACATATGGCAAGACACCATTAATTTCTCCTTCCTGTCTTATGTCAGACGATATCGAAAGTCCCAGATCCGTAATGTATGCACTGTGTAAATAATCTTGTAAAATATTTCCAGAATGTAAATCCCGATGAATAAATTCCTGGGAATGAATTGCTTCAAGGTCTGAAGCGATGCAATACAAAAGATTCTATTTATCTTTCCATTTCATTTGTTCTACCTCATAAAGATTTCGCGCAATGAGCCTTTATTCGCATATTGCAACCCGATAATATAATTTTTAGAGGCATTGTCTCTTGATATCCTATAAATCTTAAATGATGGATTTCCGTATCTGATCTCACAATGTCTTTTCAACTATAATTAAATTAGATAAAAAAACTTTAATAAAAATTCTTGGTTGCATTAATATTACCTCATCGACAAATTCTCGATAACATTTGTTTAAATCACGAATCAATTTAAGTGCAATAAGAGTCCAAAATTTTCTATTTATATTGGTTGAAAATCCACCTTTTCCTATCTCCTTTACATTCTTAAATTTATTATAAAGAATCTATGATAGTTGATACTTTTCATCGTTTAATATATTTTCAAATTATCATCAATGTTCTCATATGATAATTTGCTTGTCCTTTTTATATCTCTTTCCATTCGATACCAATAATTAGCTTTTTGCATGTCTCTTGGCACACCGATTTTATTTCGATAACAGTCCCCAACTTGTAAAATTCCTGTAGCTGTGCAGATTTTTTAAAATATTCAAATGCTTTCTTTTCACGACTTCAATTCCTTTCAAATAACAATATCCAGTATTTAATATTCCACTAACGTTATCCATCTCTGTTGATTTTTTAAAATATTCAAATGCTTTTTTTCCATCCTTTTTGATACCGGTTCCTTCCAAATAGCAGCAAATGTCCCATCAGCGTCTTCCATCTCTGCAGATTTTTGATAGTAAATTTAAAAAAAAAATTAAAATAAAAAATATATGAAAAAAAAAAACAAATACAAACGTGAACATCAAGAATGCCTTATATTCATCTTTTTCAACTCCTAATACTCCACAATAACAGTTACCAAGCATAAATGCTCCTTTAGCATCCCCCCTCTCTGCAGATTTTTGATAATCAATAAATAACTATATTCAAGGAGAAAAGATTCTTAATTAGTTAATTAAAATTAAAGTTTAAAAGGAATTTTTATTGTTAGTATAAATTTATATTTAACGAAGCATGGGTATAATCAAAATAAATCGAAATAAGGTATTTACCTTCAAGTTTTATGGAGTATATTTGAGTTACATATCTTCTATCTATTTAAATTGTAAAGCAAAATTGATAACTCATTTTCAGAAAAATTATTTAAGTGTGCTTTTCTCAAGCTCACTTCTCTTTTCAGGTTCTTTTTCAGGTTCCTCCTCTTTCTTGAAGCTACCTTTTTGAATCACCTGGGTTTAGAATTTAACAACTTATAAGACAAATAAAGAATATATACTTGGAAATTTATACTATTAGAGGGATGTATTTTAAAGTCATTAAATTTAAAGCCTATTTAATGAAATTCTTATAAAATAAACTACATATTTTTTGAACTTAAAAATTAAAATTTACCATATTCAAAGATAGGTATGTTGATTGGATTGGAAACTATTTAATTGAAATTTTTTTTACGAACCAAATTAATATATTTTTTTGAAATCTGACCATCCTTTGAATCCTTTAAACCGTCTCTCAGGCAAATTTGCTTGCAAATAGTCGTAAGTGATCTGTAACAGATCAATCAGATTGCAATATATTGCAGCATATTTCAGACATAATTATAATAGTAAGACAATTTAAAGGACAGAGATATAGCTAAATTATATGTATTGTTTTGCTTCCTGTTGTAAGATTTTTTGATCATTAAAATTAAAACTACACCATATTTTAATCGTTTGATTCGGAATCTATTTAATTGAAAATTATTTACGAAATAAATTAACGTGTTTGAATTTAACTTTATCGATATCTAAACGATTAATTACCATTTTGTAGTTTAGATCTTGGCGTAATGTAAGAAGGGTTTAAATACTCTAGATCATTGATCATTTTCGCGTATTCTTGTATTAAACGCGATAAGTCCGGCTTTTTTGATAGATTTGCATCCAACATTGTTTCATTATATTTATATAGGTTTCTGGAATCCCCTTTACGATTTCTGGTCGAAGGTTCTTAGTAACGATTTTTATAGCTAAATCATAATCATGGGGCTGGTCTGAAAATGGTCTCTCAGAAGATGTAATTCCCACATAAACTATAGATGTGTGATTTTTTTGTATACTTTTTGTCATAGAAAACTTCAGCATGTAACGGTAAGAAGCTCGTATTTTTACGGAAATCACGGGTTATAACAACTATGTAATTGGCTAATTTATGTAGATCAAAGCATGATTATTGACCAATTAAATCAATTAAAAAATTCTTTCGATACGCGAAATAACTATTATTATTAACAAAAGCGAAACTTTTCGATTTATAATCATTAAAAAACATGTTATATATTATTACCCTTAGTCTATACTAATAGTTAGATCACACCACCGTGTTTACTACATATTAGGGTTCGTGGTTTCCTTTTTGTTTGATAAATAATACATATATATGCCTTTATTCAGGTAAAATAAGCCTTGTTAAACGCTTTATATTGCTTAGTCTATTTAATAAAAGCGTAAAATCTTATATTAGTATAATATTCGCGGTTTATCAATTTATAAATCTAATATTTAACTTTATAATTTAAACGCGTAGAAACTCAGTAAACTTTGCCAATTACAAAGCGCCTACCTTTATTCTTATGAAAACTCTTTGGGGAAAGCGATTGAAAGCGATTAGAAAGATTTCTACTAGAAACACTCAAAACGAAGAAATTTTATTAATAAATGTGGGTACCTTTAGTTTAACTTACTGTGGGTAAGCAAACAGTGAAATTGCCGGTTTTTAGACTACAACCGTATAACAAATTTTTAATTGACTATATAAATAATTCGTGTCGGAATCTATCGGATACGAGTTTCTTATATGCTGAAAACTTCTGGTGCAATATGAGGCAAACCCCAATAATGCCTTCTTCTATTTCTATGAAAAATTAATTGATTTAGTAATAACCGTAATTTTAGTTTATAATAAATAATATAAATACTTGATGATAAATATTTTCGTGAAGTGCATTTAAAGATTTCGCAATTTTAGAAAGAATCTCTACTCTCTTTGGCCATGTGAGTTTAGACCTATTAATAAATTTCCTGAGATAACATGAATTGCATGTTTCATAACCATCGCATATTCATTCGTTTCTGGATATATCATTAAACCATAGAAAGGTACAGCATATTCTCCAAGAAGTTGAATAATTTGATAATTTATTTTGAACTATAACAGCGATTTAAAGGAGTACTAATTTATTATTGCTTACTTATAAATGATAAAGTGTAATTGAATTATTGATGCTTATAATTACTTCTTTAAGAAAATTTTCAGATCCCTTAAAAACTTTGAGGACAATATCAATATTTATTAATTCCTTATTTTCGACAGCTTCATCTTGTTTCAATGGCTTCCATTTTCCAATAAATATTTCCGAAAAATCCCCTTTTCTAATCGGAATATGCTTTATTTCAATATCCGTAAAGGGTATCCACTCAATAAAATCGTCGCAATGTTTTTTGATAGATATTGTATCTTGAAAAATGTGTCAATATCTTTATTCCCACTTGGTTTATTAGAAAGTCTACGTAATTTTTTGTAAATCCGATCATTTTTTGATAGAAAAAGGTTTGATCCATCAATTCGTTGGCGCTAGTAACGACTTTGAAGATCCATAATGATTATACAAAAAAAAAAGAGAGGTACTGGACAATTAAATTTTCTAATTAATCGATAAAAATTTACAGCCAATTAGCACAACTCTATGAAAAAAACGGATACTAGGGCCTCCATTTCTTGTTAATTAGAATGATATATATCCTTGATCAGTTAAACGATCATTAAATTTTTCTCTCTGACGTATTACATGTTTATTCATTGGAATAATTAATATAATTAATTCGTTAAAATATTTTTTTACTACTCTCAGACCGTTCTGACGGATTGACTTAAAGCCCTTAATCTATTTCTGTAAAACTATTTAAAGCAATTTTCTGATCTTCCTTTAATCCTAACTTATAATATTTCATATCGAACTGTTAATATCATTCTAACAATTTATGAATAAATTTTAACTTTACGAGAACATCAATAATATCTTTAAATTGCTAATATAATGCCTAAAATTTAACCTAAAAAAAATCTCATATGTTGAATTGTTCTCAATAACTTTTTTTTCCTTTGTAAGGATAGTTTCTTTAAGCTTTAGGTCTGCATTATTTTTAATCATTTAACTTGGTTGTAATCAAGTAATTAGAATTTTGTAGACTATTTTCAAAAGTTAAGATTAGCCTTATCGTTGTCAAATGATTAAGAATATCATATAATTCTAGGCAACTAGTAAGATTTGCTTCCCAACGGTCAGGATATATTTGTTTGGAATTTCAACTAAATGAAGTGATTGTAAATATGTGTGAAGATCTATGAGAAAGACCAATAATCTAAATGAATTTCAAAAGAGCACGCCAAGGTTATATATATCTGATTTCTTTATTTTACTTATAATATTTAATTTAAATTTTTGAGGGTCAACAAATAGAGAATCCCACATATTTTTATTTGTTTTTATTATGCTGTCAAAAAATTTGGATAGACCAAAGTTTACTATTTTAATGTTACCTTTATATATGAGAATATTTGTATGTTAATAAGATATACTTCATTTTAGTAATATTCTGGCTAATAAAATTATTATTTTCTTATAATACCAAGTCAAGAAGTGCGATATTAAGCTCATTGTGGATATATAATACTCCCTCAGTTATTTGAATTGCTAGCTGCACATTTTCTGCTTATTAAAGGATATTCTTTTTCATTGATTAATAAGTTCATCCGTCATTTTTAGCAAATTCTAATGCAAGATTTTTACTGTAACATAAGATTACAGAATTTATTATTACTTTTTAATATTTATAAATAAATTAATATTATTAAAAATTTCTTTTTTATAATATCGCATATAATATTTACATCCATTATGTATTTTTTGTAGTATACTTTTTTTTATAATGCACCACAGATGTAGTTTAGTACTAATGAAAAATTTTTTATATAAATAAATTAGAAAGTTTAGGCAAGGCTCGGGTATTAAACTCCCAAATATTTCTACTAGCAAACTCGCAACGTTTATTTTTTAGTAATATCACAATAAGGCTTAAATAGAATTTTAGTTGTTTTGTTTTTTCATTAACTCCAGCAAATCTAGAAATAAATAAATTAATCAAAACAATAATCAAATCTTTGAATCCAAGATGAATAAAAATATTTTATTTACCTTTAGGTGTAAAGGCGTATTTTTGAGTTACGTATCTTTTATCTGTTCAAAATTATAAAGCAAAATGTGACATTTTTTCATAACTAATTTCCGGATAAATTATATAAAATAATATATGCTAGCTCAATCTTACCCATGTCAATAGTTTTACGGTTATCAGAATTTTCTATATTAATGGTTGAAGTTATTCCACCATCAGAACCATAACGAATGGGAATTATATAATATTCATCAGAATATTCATCAAAATATTGGTCAATCAAGAAATGAGCAGCGCGTTTAGCGCGTTGCAACACATCTTCCTTATTACTATGAGTAACATTATTGGTAAATAAGTTGCTGACCTCCTCTTCCACAAATACTATAATTCTTTCTCGCGCCTGAGCTTTATCAATCTTTTGTCCAGCCTCAGTGCAACTCTGTTTGAGTTTGCGGTTAGCTGTGCATGCGGCTCCAACAACAATTAATTCTGAATTGAGGTATGCATCTTTAGGTGAAAGTATTCCGCCATCAGATCCGTAGCGAGTGGGGATTATATAAGAAGAATCGACAGACTTGGATGTTTGGGCTTTACCGGAATTATTCATAAGTTCAAAACCTAATTCAAACAAGTACTGCTCGCATGCAGAGTACAATTCTTTTTCTAATTCGGGATCTTTTACTTGTTCGGCTACCCATTTTACAGCGCGTTCACATGAAGGTCGCCACTCGGAATCATATTTATTCAATACGATATTCAAGTATGTAATCGTAAACGCGGTATTCCAGACGGAGGCATTACATCCTCTTAGAACTGGACTGCGAACATATCGTTTAATAGGTTCACCAACAGGACCTGCTGGAATCTGAAGGTGATCAGAAATTAAATCGTGAAGGGTGAATGATCCTTCATTTTCTTGAGAAGTGAGAATCGTACGAGGGTGATCTGGGCTAGTTTGGGAACGAAGGAATTCATACACAGCATTGCGAGTTTCATCATCTGCCTTAAGTGTAATAACTTGAATAGTCTCTCCTTTAACTACTGATCGTCTTTTAGTAATGCGTGGTTGTCTATTTTTTTCATTAAGGACATCGATACCCTGTTTAATTAAATATTGGTCACATGCAGAGTACAATTCTTTTTCTGCTTCAGGGTTTTTACATTGTTCGGTAATCCACGCTGCTGCACGATCACAGGTAGGTCGCCATTCTTGTTCATAGTTATCACATACAGTTCTTAAATATGTGGTTGTTAAAGCTGTATTCCATAAAGAAGGATCACAGTTTCTCAAGAATGAACTTCCTACATAACGCTTGAGTGACTCAACGGCATTATCGATTGAAGGGATTTTAAGGTGGTCAGAAATTGATTTATGTAAGGTGTGTGAACCGTTTGGTTCTTGAGAGTTACAAATTGTGCGAGTGACTTCCTCATTGACATCCTCACGAAGACTTTTATGAATGGCTTTACGTGTTTCATCGCTAACTTGAAGAACAACAACATCGACCTGTTCTTCATCCTCTTCTTGGATTCCACCTCGACTGTTAATGAGGTCAATACCTTGTTGAAGCAAATATTGTTCACAAGCGGAGTATAATTCCTTTTCTGCTTCAGCATCATCAACCTGATCAGTTATCAAGGCTCTGGCGCGGTCATGGGAATGGCGCCATTCTTTCTCATGGTCTCCCAAAATATTTTTAAGGTAATAAGTTACAAAGGCTGTATGCCAAATTGAATCAGGGCTATTTCTAAGTTTTATACTACCAACATAACGTTTAAGATGCTCAACAGCACTTTCTGGCGAAGGAATTAATGGGCGTAAAGTGGCTAAAGCGTCTGGAGAATATGAACCATTGCTTTCTTGTGCAGAACAAAGTGTACGAGCAAGTTCTTCCGTGCCATTAGTACGTAAATCATCTAAAACTATTTTACGTGTTTCGTCATCAACATTAAGTCTCAAGATTCTTATTTTTTCCGTATCTTGGATCTGTTTTGAATAAAGGCGCTTGCTACCTTGTTCAACTAAGTATTGTTTACACGCAGAAAATAGTTCCCTTTCCAATGTCGGGTCATCGATCTTTTTAGATAACCATTTACTAGCACGATCATAAGCATCACGCCATTCATTTTCATGGCCTTTTAATACATTCTTTAAATAAAAGATCGTAAAAGCAGTATTCCAAACAGAATCATCACATCCTCTAAGTTTAAGATTACCAACGTACTTCTTGAGAGATTTAATAAATTCTTCTGGTTTTATATCGAGATGTTCGGTAATTAAAGGATTTAGGGTAAAGGAACCGTCTTCATTCTGAGATTTGCAAATTATACGAGCAGCATTAGCATCGACGAAGGTACGTAAGCCTTCAAGAACTTGTTGATAAGTTTCATCAGTGAAATCAAGTTTTGTAACATGAATAGGTTCTTGAATATCGTATTTGATAGCTTTGTCGTGTGCTCGGTCAACCACATATTTATTAGTACAATTTAATAGTTCTTCTTCAACATTTGGATCACCAATTTGTTTAGATAAATACTCGCGAGCTTTGTTATATTTATCTTTCCATTGATTTTCATAATGAGGTGCGGCAACTTTAAGATAACTCATAGTAAGTGCTGTCTTCCACCATGGTTCTGACTCCGGAGTTTGTAATTTCTTGTTATTAGTGCACGATTTGACTCCAGTCACAATGTTTTCCACAGGGACTTCTAATTCTTTACAAATAGTATCATCCAATTCAAAGGATCCATCATCTTTTTGTTTAGATACTGCTGCTTCATGTTTATCGGGAGTTGTTGATGATTGAATATGTACAACAGCAGATCTCTTTTTATCCTTAATGGCTTTTTTGGCGCAATTGTCAACTACATAATTGTCTGTGAAATCCAAAAGTTCTTTCTCAGCATTAGGATCTCCTATTTTCTTCGAGAGATATTCACGAGCTTTATTATATTTATCCTTCCATTGACCTTCATGTTTAGGTGCGGCATTTTTAAGATAAGAAAGAATAACAGCAGTTGAAAGCAAATCGGGTGATTTAAGTTTTTCATTAGGAATGTTATTCTGAACTGTAGTAATAATTTCCTCTTTTGGAAGATCAAGTTCTTTGCATAATGTTTCATTTAATTCAATTTGACCATCATCATTCGCTGTAGAAGTAATACCTTCACAGACCTCAGGAGTAACAGATTCCTTAGTAGTGTTAAATGCAGCTTCCTTTTCAGTTTGATCTGGTTCTTTGTCATCACAAATAATATCTTCGATATGTTTAGGGAGGATAAGAGACTGAGTTGTCTTATAATGCTGAATTTTGTTGTCAAGCACATTGTCCGTTGCTTTATCGACTACATATTTATCGGTGCAATCTAATAATTCTTTTTCGGCATCAGCATCACCTACTTTTTTAGAGATATATTCACGACCTTTATTATAATGATCTTCCCAATGTCCTTTATGTTTAGGTGCGAGATTTTGAAGATATGAGAGATTAACAGCAGTTGAAAGTAATGATGGGAGTTCGGGTAATTGAAGCTTCTCATTTTTAATGTCCTTTTTGATCGAGGTGATAATTTCTTCTTTAGGTACATCTAATTCATTACATACTGTGTCATTCAATTCAATAGAACCATCGTCCTTTTGTTTAGATACAATATCTTTACAGTGATCAGGAGAAGCTGCGTCCTGAAGTGAAGCAAGAACATCTGCTTTGCGGTCTTTGGAAAGACCCGGAGGCGCAAAGGCTTTCTTATGATCGCCTTTCTTATCAGGTTCATCCTCTATCTTGGTCTCTCCAAAAGCGCTTCTTCCTTTCACATGCTCGCCTTCCTGTCCTGGTTCTTTCTTACCAATTCCAGTTGGAAGGATGTTCTTAATTGTATCAATAACCCCACTAGCCGTATTAGAAATTGTTTCAGGAATAGTACTGAGAAGGCTTTTGTCTTGAGGTTTTTCGGATATTGGTATTTCATCTTTCTTAAGATCAACTACATCCCGTTTCTTTTCCTCAATTACTTTGCCCGTTGCTTTATCAACAACATATTTATCAGCGCATTCTAATAATTCATTCTCAGCATCTTTATCCCCAATTTGGGTTGAAAGATATTCACGGGCTTTATCATACTTGTCTTTCCATACATCTTCATGGTGAGGTGCAAGATTTTTAAGATATGAGATATTAATAGCAGTTGGAATTAATGAAGGAAGTTGAGGTAATTGAAGTTTTTTATTAGTAATGTTCTTTTGAATTGTGGTAATAATATTTTCCTTAGGAGTATCTAATTCTTTACACACTGAATCATCCAATTCAATGCTGCCATCATCTTTTTGTTTAGATACGATTTCTTTACATTTATCGGGAGAAGCTGCATCTTGAATAAGAGGAAGTGCAGCGGCTTTCTTATGATCTTTCTCGACCTTCTTAGTGGCGTTGTCAACTACGTATTTATCAGTGCAATCTAATAGTTCTTGTTCTGCTGCAGGATTTCCAATTTGTTTAGAAAGATATTCGCGAGCTTTATTGTATTTATCTTTCCATAGATTTTCGTGATGTGGTGCAGCGACTTTAAGGTAACTAAGAGCAAGTGCTGTTTTCCACCACGGCTCGGATTCGGGTGATTTAAGTTTCTCATTTTGTGTATCTTTCTTTACTGTAGTTACGACTTCTGTAATGGGAACGTCTATATCTTCACAAATCGTCTCACTAATTTCAAAAGATCCGTCATCATTTTGTTTAGAAACTGCATCGTTACATTTTTCTGGTGTAGTCGAATTTTGCACAGTAACTACTGCATTTCTCTTTTTATCTTTAATCACTTTCTTTGTGCAATTTTCAACTACGTAATCATCGGCACATTTTATTAATTCCTCTTCAGCATTTTTATCTCCTATTTGTTTAGAAAGATATTCACGGGCTTTATTATATTTATCTCTCCATAAACCTTCGTGATGGGGTGCAGCTTTCTTAAGATATGCAAGATTAATTGCAGTTGCAAGACTTGTTGAATGCTCGGGTGATTTAAGTTTATCATTTTTAACTTTCTTTTGAATTGTTGTAATGATTTCTTCTTTGGGAGCATCTAGTTCATTACAAACTGAATCACCCAATTCAATACAACCATCATCTTTTTGACCCGAGACGATTTCTTTGCATTTTTCAGGAGTGGTTGCTTCTTCAACGATAATGAGAGCTTCTGCTTTCTCATGATTATCATGTTTGTCTTTATCAAATGTAAGAGCATTTTCTATTTGATCACCAAGTTTCGCAGCCGTCTCATAAAGACCACCGAAAAAGCCTTTGGGTTTTTCAGTTTTAGGTATTTCATCTTTCTTAAGGTCAATTACTTCAAGTTTCTTTTCTT
>CAJVPY010005552.1:0-11364 GCA_910591965.1 Dentiscutata erythropus
AATGAAAGACTGTAATTTGCTTACAAAAACTTTAAACCTTCCACGAATAGAATTCTAAATAAATAACTTTTTTAATCATTTAAATAATAGATTGAATCATATAACGTTATGAACAAAGTTTACAATCGATTGTTAACGAATAAATATTAAATTGAGAAAATTCCTGGTGCTGATTACAAATCTAAAAATTTATATTTACATTACATGTTAAATCAGCCAATTGTATTATTTAAAAAAATTCACTATACAAATCTACTATGGGTCTACAAATAGGTTTGAATTAATTAGCCGACCAAACACCCCCAACATTGACGGCTACTGCCTATATTATCGTGATTTTCATATTCTGATAGTTCATTCCATTTCTTCCCTGCAATTTTTGAAAAATGACGACCGTCTATATTTGAATTATCTTCAATATTTCTTTAATTATATTTTTTCGAAATTAAAAAAAAGGTTAAAAATCAATGCTAGAACACGTATTCTTAATTCTGGAAATTCCTTAATAGTTTTTGATTTTTTGTTGCATCTTTATGAATAAGAATCTGAGAGTACCCTTTGGGATAAAAACTGTTAATCCATCCATTATTCATTTGGGAAAATACCAGAATCTTCAATGAAATTATTAGAATTCATTTTATGTACATTTGAATAAATTAAATTAATTACATTGTTTTGATTTATAAAATATAATTAATAATTTTGTCCAATTGTTTTTGTTTTCAATTTATATAAGTTTTTTTAATATTTCAGCGATGAGATATGATAATTTTATCTTTACAATCAAATAGCATTTCATTTATTATTTTCAATGCTAATTTATACTTTCCATGTGTTTATAATCTTAAACAACTACAATAACAAATTCAATATCAAAACCTTGGAAACAACAAATTAAAGACCTACAAAAACAAATTCAGGAACTAAAGAATTTAAAGAAAAAGCAACACAAGACATTATAAGATTAAACGAGTGCTTTCACCAAGTATACTATTACCATCCAGGATACTGTCCAAACCAATACTAAGCCCCAATAGGGTATTGACTCTGACGAAGAATAAACATATTTCTTGAAGAACTCAAAAATAAAAGAGAAAGAAAACCTAATGAAAAAAACAAAAAGCGCCTCTAAAAAGATGAGAAGTGAAGAAAATTCAGCATCCGGTCATAGAATTATAAATATAATTCTAAATGACCTAAAAGAGAAAATACCAAAAAACATCTATAACTCAACCCAAAATATATTTGTCCAAATCTTTAGAGTAAATGACTTAACAAACGTGAGCAGATTAATAACAAATCTAATTGAACAACTTGATGAATCCATGAAATAATTAATTATATTAATTGGATAACCATAGAATTCTTATTCAAAGCACTAACTAAAGAAGAGATACTTTATCTTCTTTCAACATTAAACGAATATTAATGTCAAACCTTCAAAAATTATTTAACAATAACGGAGACTTTTTCACTTTTTCAAAGAAATTACTGCTTACGAATTAACTATTATCAAAAGCCTATTATATAACTATTATAGAAGTTACATTTTGCTTTTTTTGTTCTGCCCATGTTTTTATACATTAATTATTTTTAGTTATCATTAGTATCAATCAAATTCATCTTAGCAATCAAATTCGGACAGTAATATCTCGCGATCCAGTGATCCAAATCACGCTATTCGACTCGACTTAACAAGACGAGTCGAATGGTACAAAAATCATGTGATTCGGATCACTAGATCGCGAGATATCACTGTCCGAATTTGATTGCTAAGATGTCCGAATTTGATTGATACTATATTTCTTTATAATTTTGATCACTTTTTTAATTTACATACATCAACCTTTCACAAAATATGATTCATGTAATTGTAGTAGAGATGATTTTTTCATGGAAGAATTGAAAAATTTGTATAAAGAAATCGATCTTTTATCAAGATATAATATTGAGAAACTTGAAATAATCAATTCAATTTACGAATCATTTTCCATCGAACACAGAGAAGATATCAGAAAGGCTATCATCACCACAAACATTCGTCTACTTAATAAAAATGAAAGTTATTTAGCCGAATATGAACCGTATCACACATTTGCAATGCATATAAGAAAAAAAACACAAACCCAACGATATATTGGAATATATTTGTGACTGCTCAATTACTATAAACCATGTAAAAAATCTTTTGAATATTTACAAACGGAGGGTAAACATCGAAAAAAATCGATGGGATAAGTTAAAACTATTAAAAAAGAGATATAATAGCATTTCAGAGAATAAGCGGTATTTACTGGAAAGATCCATCACAAAAAATGTTGTCAATCTTTTAGAATACCGGCCAAAGTTATTTATCACCGATCTATTTGTTGATAAGATCATTTATTATTTTAATTATCTTAAATAAGGATAGTAAGCAGGTTTAATTTGCAAAGATCCTGGATAATACTAATTATTAAACAAGACAAGAAATTTAAATTTTTGACAGAGGCTATATTGTTAAAAAAGGCTTTTAAATAGAATCATACAGTATATACATAGTGCCCGGCACGCAGGCACTATGTTTTTCGGCACCATGCCCAGCACTTGCAGAACCCTACTCAAGAACAATACAAGTTTGTTAGTTTTGTTTAGAGTGTCCAGAATTCTGCGGTGCATAATTCTGCTTGCTCTAAAGATATTTTTAGAGCGAGCAGAATTATGTGCCGCAGAATTCTGGACACTCTAGTTTTGTTCATACATAACGATATTTAAATTAAAATTTACATTTTGATTTAATAAATATTACTTATATTTTATTGATATATCTATTCATGAACTAAAGAACAATACAAGTTTTTTAGTTCTGTTTATACATAACGATATTTAAATTAAAATTTGCTTTTTGTTTTAATGAGTTTCTTAATTGTAATTAAACACTCTTGCACAATATGATTTAAATATGAATTATTTAAATTAGTTGTTACTTATTATTAAAAACGTCCAATAAGATCAACTTGTAAATATTTTTGTTTGTAGAGATGTGATCCATTAACCCGTATTTATGAATCAGATCAATCTCGCATTTATACATGTTAGTTTATTTAACACTTATTAACTTTTTTAAATTGCTCAATATTTCGCTTAATCTTTCTATGAATATTATTGTGTTCATTGATTTTTTTCTTTGCAATCACTGATTTTCATATTTTGCAATTAGTTGCCAAATTTCTATATCATTTATGTCATGTTAAGGCGATTTACTTCTTCATTAAATTAATTATTTTCCTTTGAATCTTTTATTTTGTTATTTGCAATTTTTATGAAACGTTTTTGTAATGGCTTTGTTTTTTCCCCCCTGTTATCTTTTCGAATTTGTTCAATTAATTTAAAGGATTGTTCATAATTATTTGGATATGACATTGCTTTTGTTAAAAATGGTTAAAAACAATTTTAAGAGTTATTTATATTTAACTTGAGGTGGATGTATTTGTATTATTTAAATTAATGAATTAACAAATTAATTTAACAATTTTATTTTTGTGCATTATTTGTTAATCGTAAATTAAATTGTTTAGTTAATAGGTGATAAATAAATAATAGTTCTGATCTATTAAATATTTCTAATGCCAATTCATAGTTTTCTTCATTATAATAATTAATCGCACATTCATATAGCGTTTGATCAGACTATTTGACTATAAACTTCATTGCGAAAATGAGAATTTTCAAGGCTAAAGAATTCTTTGATAGGAATTCCATTAAGTTGTGTTGTAAGTATTGTTAAGCATTTTTTATTATTACTATATCAAATTTATCAATAGTTTAAATTTACCGGGAAATTTTTATCTAGTCTTTAAATAAAATTATATTCCAATTAATTTTAAAACCCTTAGATTAATTTAGAATTCTGCCCAAGAAGGTATTCTAAGGTTATTACACATAAATATGAAATTCACAATGATGTTACCAAAACAAAGAAATGAAGTTTATGCGTCACTATTTGGTCTTTTGATCGATAGTTATTTTTAGCTAATAGCTATTGTAATAAGTATATACTCAAGCTAGTTATTCTATTTTTCACAATTTACGAATTTGTCAAAGAAAAATTCAATCTAAATTTTTGCGAAAATTTCTACTTAGAAAAATTAAAGCTCATAGACTCTTCAAATTCAAATTGATTACCAAAAAACTGAAATGAAGCAAAGGTTGTGTTCACATGAAAGCATTCTAATAAATTTTTTCCTACAAAAAGCCCAATGTCATTAAATGAAATATTTAAAACAATCAAACTATTATTTTTGCAAAGGTATCGGCTAATGCTATTCCACTCATAGGTCCGAGTTGGATATTGAACAGATTTAAAGTAGTTAACATTTTTTTTCACAAAGAGCTTTTTCCTCTAGCAGATACATAACTGGTAGATCCTCGATTTTGATTAGCTAACGGCCCACATTACAAATTGTTTACTAATTTCAGGCCGGAATTAAATTTTTAATTTTTCACGATGAAAATAGAAATTTTTAAAAACCAAGTTTACTTATGATTTAAATACAATTTCGGGCAAAATTAGGCATAACTTAAGGCATAATTAAAAAATATTTTTCAAACAAAATTAAATATAATTCCGGGCAAACTCAAAATTTGTTTTTAAGCAAAATTAAGTGTAATTCCGGGCATAACTTAAGGCAAAATCAAAACATATTTTTCAAGCAAAATTAAGTATAATTCCGGGCATAGCTCCAGACAAAATCAAATTTTATTTTCAAGTAAAATTAAGTGTAAAGCATTTCTGAATTAGCCCGATCAGAAAATCCTGAAGAGTGGTTTTCCTAGCAAATATATTGTTAAAGGCCCCTAAAGCTAATTTATTACTGAAATTACAAAAAATGCTGATCATAATTTTTAGGAAACTCAATTTGTTCTCCGACGGCCCTTGATGCCATAGGAGAATAAACTTAAATGGTGGTTTAAAAATTGAAATACAGATTATTCAAGTTATCCGACAGGTGCTATGTAAATATTGGCGGAAAAAATTTTTACATTATTCTGTCGATATGTGCCACGCTGTGGCTCAAGGCACTCAATTCAAAAATTCAAATGTGTGCCTTGGTTGTTATTTGTGTCTCATTTAGGAAATTTCTGTGAAAAATAAACCTGAATCACGTTTATTAAAATCTAAGTTCGTTCATACAACGCTAAGTTTATAAATTATAGTAATGCAAATTTAAATCTGCACATATCGATATACAAATAAAATTTTTTACAAGTTATAGATATCGTTATGTCTACATAATAACAAAGTAAAATAGATCTGGCGCCTGTGTTTTAGCATGATATAATAACAGTAATGGAGACATCTTCACGACAAAATACGACTACGCAGTACATAAAATATAGTTATTGAAAGTTTTTCTGATTGTTTAGTAAATACGTGATAAAGAATCTAAATTTAGTATGGATAATTTATTTTCAAAGATTTATTAAGATAACAATTAAATATAGTATTCGATGTAGGTAACCATAGGATGATTTTGTTATTTATTGCTTTGGGAAGTTAATCATTTCGTAAACAAATTCATGTACAGTATGTTGATGAAAAATTACCCTTATCCAAGACTAAATAGTTTAACATAAATTATACTCTAAAACTAACATTTAACTATTAATTTGTTGCTTTTTTTTTTTTTTTTGTGTCCGTTTTCAATTCATATTTTTAGCAGAAACATTTAAAATTCAAATGAAAAAAGACTACAAATGTTTTTTATTAGATCAATTAAAGATCAATCAATTTTTCTATTTACAATATTTTATCTTAATGCTTTTAATTGTAAAATACTAGGTTAGTTATGGGAATTTAGAATTAAATGTAAAAAGCAAATAAAATACATGTACGCTTGTTATGTGGAAATAGCAATTCCCTAAATAATTAATACATTGAAGATTCACTGGATTTTATTAATTAATTTATATTCTGTGAATAAATGTTCACATCTCTAGGTGTGATTGAAATATGTATAGTATATAAAAATAGACAAGTCACCGAAATAAAATTTTTTGGGCACAATCTTATGCAATCCCATTGCAGATTTAGTCAAAAATTTTTGTTTTCTAGAATTTTTACTTAATTTTCTTTGGTTTCCCGCTGTAAAGTTCTTCAGCTTTTGAAACATCTTTTTTAACACCGATTCCTTGAGAGTAGCACATTATTAAATGGTCTCTGGCTTTTTCTTTGAATTTTGAATTACTGTCAAAAACTTCTTCATAATAATTAAAAGCTTGATTTTTTTCATTACTTCCAAAACCTAAACCTTTTTCATATATAAGTGCTAACCAAAATTTTGCTTCAATTGCCAAATTTTCTTGCTTGCAATGATCAATAACGCTAGTTAAAGAGCAAATAAAGGCCGAATAATTATTTTTATTGAGCTCTGCTATAGCTAATTTAAGGAGATGTCGGTATGAATCTTCGGATTCCTTGTTATTAGTATTTAATTTCTTTTTTTTTTCTTTCGACATGAATAAAAGATAAATTGATTGTTAATAAAGAAAACTTTGATATTACTTTTTTTAAGTATGAATTTTGAGATATATATATTTTTGCTTTCAATTAAATTAATTGTATTATTGAATTTCAATTAAGAATGCTTAAGGAAAATTTGTTAATATTAAAAACTTTAAATTTAGAAACGCAATAGAATTAATTGATTCCGAATAATTTGAAAATTTTTTCTCAAATTAGTTTTAAGAAAGTTGTTCAATTGATTTATCAAATAAAGTATAGCATTTAGAGAAAATAATTTAATAATAATTAAAATATTTCCGGATTAATTTTTCAATTAAAATAATAAATTTACTATTATTATTAGCACTATTAGCTATAGGTAAGGAAATTCCTTAAATGCTTTTTGGATTTTTGAAAATATTTTCTATTGGCTCATCACCACATTATTGGTTTTGGGTTGCCTTCGATTTGAATATCGAAATCTGTCCTGTTATATATTTATTTATTTAGTAATAAAATATATTTATTTTATTCACAATTTTTTTTAAAATCCTCACTTGTGAAGGCCCCATATTTAAAGATGAATTTTGAGAATCTGTTTCCCAATTATCATTAGAGCCTTCAGTCTACATGGTTGATTTCTTTTTAATTTAATAATATTAATATCTTTATAAATATAATAAAAAGTTATTACATGAATAATATTAATATCCGACGTAGAGTTATTCACTAAATATAAATTAATTAATAAAATCCAGTGAATATTCAATAGATTTATTAATAAATTTATATTCAGTGAATAACGGGGGTCATATCTCTATTGAGAATCATCTATTTCATTATTTTTATAAATAAAAAAATAATAATTTATATGTAACATTTCCTATATGGGACCCCGCACAGCAAAACGGTGTACAGTAATGGGACAATCACATGATCGTGAGAAAATCACGATTTAATTTGGTCATGTGATTTACATTACATTTTTCAAAAAACGGCATTTATAATCTAAAAAATTTTTCTAACAAGCAATTTTTTTTTAAATATAATTTTTTTTTTATATATTTATATTATTTATAACATGTAAAAACCTAAAAATTCAAAGTTTTATTTAATAATTGGTCTTTATATTTACATACCGTTTATGATCACTAATGCTTATCGTTATAATTATTATCCCACTTCTCTTCAGTATTTCTAAGATTTCGCCTTATTATATTCCATGCTAATTATTTTATTTAATACATACATTACATTTTTTTATAAAAAAATCTTGAAATTAGGTATTTATTCTTTTCTATATTTATTTTAAACTAAATTCAGCAAGTGCCGGGCGCAGTATTATTAAACACAGTGCTTTACGCTTATACTTAAATTCATCATATTTAATGGTATTTGACTAATACGTGTAGAACTCTAATACTAAGCTTGATATAAACTGTGCACATATAAAACATATAAAGCATAAACTAAAGTTTGCTTTTGTTAGGTTCAGTATCAGTATCGATATTGATTTACACAACCAATAAAAATAGATTTTTTAACTTACTTTATTCTGAACGTTCTGGTCTGGGGCAAGTAATATCACGAAAAGGCAAGTCTACATAAGGTGCAATTTCTTTATGTAGTTCTTCTTGCCTCTTTAAAGGAAGTGGCCTGACATTAATCGTAGGGGGTAAGGTATTTGCATTAAAAGAAAAAGAACGGATTGTAAAATTTTTGTATTCATCGTCAAGATCATCTTTGTAAAAAACAATTCCGGGATTTTGTGAAGTAAAATAAAAGTGATGATATTTTTGAATATTTGGAAGTTTTTTAAATGCTTCAAAATAAATTTTAAAATTATAATATTGAAATCCTTCTCCATCTAAGTAACGTTGAGCAACATTAAAGTTAATTGAAGTAGAACGATTAATAATTGAAACTACATCATCGACAGTATTTACTTTACTTTTTCGGTAAAGAACCTTAATTAAACCAAAGCAACCATCGCAGATAAATTTTGTATGTCCAGGTATCATAAAATTTAGCTCGACTTCATCATACATATTATGATCAAATAAAAAAATAATGAATAATTATTCTTATTCTGGCCCGTACAATTATCACATGTAATGATTAATTTGCTTTCTCAACGATTATATTTTTTAATTGCATGCCAAACTAAGCTTAAAGTACTATTTACACCTTTGCCTTGCTTACCGTCATCGGGCATTTCAGCTTCATCAATTACGTAGTTGGTTTGTTGTGTATGCGGAAAGTTACCAGTATTACATACTCCAAATAAATGTACTTTACAAGGACTTTTAAAAAACAAAGAGCCTATTTGTTGCGGTGAGTATGGTATTTGTACATTCTGGGCCCAATCATATGCAATATGCGCAGTTCCATTAAAGGTTTTGAAAGATTCTTGAGAACCAATTATGTTTTGATTACGTTTGCCATCTTCAACTGCATTCTTAATATTAATATTGTAATAACATAGTTTTTATTAAAATATATTGTACACACCTTATTTTGTAATTCAATTCATAAATTAGATAATGTAAATCTTTCAAAGCTAATAAAAAACGGCTATGCACACAATTTAGAAATTCAAAAAAAAAAAAAAAACTATAAAACTGCATTTAAACTTGCACTTACAACACACGAAATGCTACTGATCCGAAATTAATCCTAACTGTAAGTATTGTAAAACCTGATAATAATTGTAACTAGGCAATAATGTATCTAACCTTTATTTAGATTCCTCCTAAAAGAAAGGTAGAGTTTTTAAATCCTCGTTTTCTCTTATAGGTTCGTATTTAAGCCGCCAGGCTAAACTAATTCAAATACAGTCTTTTTATTTTGGTTTAAAATTAAAACAATGCAATTTAGTACTGCTATAATGCTAGTCAACTTTTTATAATTCAGGTCAGATACACTGAATTAATACATCATTCCAGTAATCGTGTGATTTGATCGCACATGATATGATTGTCGCTTCTAACGCTAATTCATTTTTTTCCCACAGATAATTAAAAATTTTTTTTGCAAGCCAAAATGGAATGCTAGCATGTTTTTAAATGAGAACCATGAGAATTATCATTATGTAAGTATTATATGAAACTTTGTAAAATTTATTCGGTTAAACAAATCTCAAACAATTTCAATAAATATGAGATCTACTGATACGTATCAAGTTGAAGTCGATGAAAGGAAGGGCCCTGATCCTTTTGTTACTTTGTCCTCTACATCAAAAGGAAATGACCTTGAATTTATAGCTTTCAGAATTCTTAAAAGGACTATGAAGATTGATTGTCAAGGAGTAAGGTAAGATAATAATCTTATTAAATAGTTGTTTTAGTCATTATGCATCTGAAGTTACGCTGCCACTAGGATTATATAATAAGCAGAGAACTGGAAGCGCATCGTGGCCTCAGGTAGTTATTTTGGCTGGAATAACCAGATCTGTGAACGTCCTTCTCTGATTTATATATAATCCGAAAAGCTACTGTGTATTTCACTTACACGACGCCATTGATTGACTTCTGGGGCTGTGGTGAATAGGATACATGGATAAATGTTTTGATTTCAGTCACTCAGAATCTTTATATCCTTGATGATTATGATAACATCTATTTACCTTTTTTTTGTTTTAATATAGATTGTCAGGTCCTGACGGTGATGGGGGAATAGATATCTTTGGAAACTTTGAAGGGTATTTGATTTTAATTCAATGTAAAAACTATATAGATGCAAAGGTAAGCATCGATGAAATTAGAGCATTTGAAGGAATGATGTCAAAATATCCTAAAAACACCACAATAGGAATTTACGTGACATTTGTTACGGATGGATACTCAAGATTTGCAATTGAAAGAGCAGAATCATCTAAATTAAATCTTTTATTAACAAATGTGTCTAATATGCGTCAAGATATTTTGAATTACATGTCTAAAAAGTTAGATAAGGATTCTGAAGAAGAAAATCATATAATTGAAGAAATAATTTTTAAGGCCGAAGAAGAAATTCGTGCAATGAACGAGGATCATAAAAGAAGAATAGCAGATTTAGAAAAAAAAGTTGACGTAATAATTGAAAATCAAAAAAAAAATTGTAAGAAAGATTGAAATAAATCAATCCAGAATAATGGGTAATCAAAATATAACAAAAAATAATCAAAGTAAAATTTTAATTTTATTAATTGTAATAATTATATTATTATTAATAAATTTGATTAAATAAATAAATAGGTAGTATTTGAAAATTTTATTGTAAATATACAATATAAAATTTATAAATTTACAGATTTGAATTATGTCAAGGAAATAAATCGCCAAACTCACAAATTCGGTCGAAATGGGTTGGTTTAAAATTACCAAGTACTCACTTGTACTTGTAGCTTGGTGAGATATTAAAAAATTCAGACGCTTTACAGTTTAGCAAAATATGAAAATAATAACTTATCAGTGATTGCAAAGAAAAAAATCAATAGACACAATAATATTCGTAGAAATATTAAGCAAAAAATTAAGCAATTTAAAAAAGTTGATAAGTGTTAAATAAAAGCCAACATATATAAATGTGAGATTGATCGTATTCATAAATACGGGTTTGAATATTATAATACCAGAAATTCGTTTACCATTATAAATAATTTCAGCAATATTCGTCTTATAATGATCAAATTTTCTGGCTGATACAGTGGATCATAAGTAACACCATAAAGTAAAATATTTTCATTTATGTGCGCGTATGAACAAATATCTTTGATTGTAAACTTTATTCATGACGTCTCATGATTTAATCTATTATTTAAATGATTACGAAAGTTATTTATTTAGAATTCTATTCATGGAAGGTTTAAAGTTTTTGTAAGCAAATTACAGTCTTTCGTC
>CAJVPY010005553.1:0-11359 GCA_910591965.1 Dentiscutata erythropus
TTTTAAGTAAAATAGATCAAAAACAATTTCGTCTTCAAATTTTAATTTCGGGTTTTTGAACCCGAAATAATTTCGTCAACATGTATATATGCACCTTTTGAGTACCTATTTAAGTAGTCCACCCAAAGGTTCTACACTATCTGCCATATCTGCATCCCAACTAGGGATACCAATTTAAACTCTTTATCCACAAGGTAAATCTAACAGAGTAGTCTATGTCTCATACATGTTTTTACCTGCATGTTTAGTAATTTCTTCTTAACTACAGTAGTACCTGTTGTGCTGCTATCACTGAGTTTATATCTCAAGCCAATCTTTGGGGTGCTGCTGCAACCTGATCCATATCTCAAGCCACAACCTTCCTAATTATGTACTCCTTGCCCTTGTAAGGTTTACAACAACCCCAGTATCTGCATTTGGAACCATCTTCTTACCCAGATTCTTTATTGGTCCTTCTTTTACATCCAGCTGACAACCCAGATGAATCAGTTTGCCCAGGCTTTAGGTGTCTGAATGACACCCTTTCCTTGGTTCATACTTTTGGAGCGTATGCTTTTTTCCTCTGGTGCGACAACCCAGTGGTTCAGCTAGTGTGTCCTTCACCATTAGGACCTGGTCGCTTGGTTCTCTGATCTTGGGCCCTGGCTCGAATTCAGCCCTTTTGTGGTATTATTATATATCATTGCTATATCCCAACTCAGGACTTGCCAAATAGGTTTTTGGTTATTCCAGTCCCCTGGATTTATTGTGCTGAAGCTTCTATTACTAAATGGTGTGACCAAGGTTACAGATTAATCTAGGTCCAACCAATAGAAAGCTATCAACCGTACACAGGCCTAATTTTCAAAATCGTTACCAGTGGGATTCGAACTCTAGACTTGCTGCTTGAAGAGGGTGATGACTAGACCACTACAATAAGTCGCCACATCTCAAATTGAATAAATAATTTAAAACATGAGTATTAAATTTTTATTTATTTATTCTTAAAGTGATTTCATGGTACTTTCAATAGATGAAGTAATATTTACTACAATATATGAAGAAATAACATCTTCAACAAATAAAGCATCATCTGTTATAGTACATGAAGGAATTAATCAACTTCATGAATATCTAATAGAGAATGGATATACAATTACAGCCTTTGAGTATAATAAGTATTGGGCAGTTAATGAGTATTTGGTATTGTTAGAAGATGGACATAAAAAGGAAATAGCAAGCCAGGAGGCTGCATATAAAATCTATATCACACCAAAACCATATACTGCTAAAAGGATTTGTTTTCTAGCCAAATGTTATTTATAACATGAATTGTTTTCATTTTCATGCCGCAATAAACACCAAAAATACAAACAACTTGTTGACGATAAAGATATTGCAATGCAATATAAATGTTTGGATACAACAAAATTCTGGGGTGAATAGTGTTGATTTATCCAAATTTCAAGAATACATTAACAATATTATTCTTTCAAGATATACAGGAGGAACAAAAAAAGCAATCTCTTTGCGAACAGCTAAAAGGTAGTTGAACATCTTGGGGCTCCAATTCAAGATATACCAAAAAGGCATATACCTTGATGGATATAAACGAGATGATGTAGTTGCATATCAAAAAAAATTTTTAGAGAAAATGAAAAGCCTAGAATGTTGGATAGCGAGATATGATTTAAATGAATAAGACCTTTGCTAACAAAGCAACCTTTTGGGACTATAGTTCTAAAGGTCACTTTGTTAGCAAAAATTCAAAATAAATATGTTTAAGTTAGCTCAAAATAAAATTAAAAATAAACCTTTTTTATCACTCTTAGGTATAAAGGAGAAACAATGGAAAAAATTCTGCTAGTGCTTAAACCAGGTGAACAAAAATTAATCCTTGTAATACATAATAAAAGTATTTTTTATTCGAATAACAGAAAAAGAGACATTTGGGTGCCAAATAGAAATATGCTGTTGCGAAAGAAGGGGAATGAGAGGTTCATTATAGTAAGTGAATTTCTTTTAGAAGAATAAGAATATATTTGAATATTTCTATGGAAGCACATTGCTATCTATTGTCTGGTAAAAACCAAGAAGGTTTTTGGACAATTAATAATTTACTAGAGCAAGTCAAAAATAAAGCAATTCCTATCTTTGAAGTGAAATTTCCAAATACAATAGCTGTCTTTGTATTTGACAATAGTACAAACCATGCAGCATATGCAGAAGATGCTCTTATCGCTGCAAGAATGAATTTAAAACCTGAGAAGCCAACCAATATTGTGACAAATATTTTTTGTTGGGGCAAATGAACAATAGAAAACCCAGTATATGATATTTGAGAAAAACTATGTGTTCAAGAAAGACAAAGGCCATGATGAAACTATACAAAAAAAGCCAAAAGGTATTAGAGTAGTGTTAAAAGAGAGAGGGCTTTGGAAGGATAGGTTGTTTTTAGAATGTAAGAGTAAGGAATTTTCAGAAAATACTTTGTAAGTAGACTGTTGTACTAGAAAGATAATAGCTTCTTAATCCAATTTTATTACACAAAAGTCTGCCATCATAAAATTAATAGAGAGTGCTAGTTATTTTTGTATTTTCTACCCGAAGTTTCATTGTGAACTCAACTTCATTAAAATGTATTAGAAAGCTGCCAAGAACTATATAAGAAAGCACTGTGATTATACTTGGGCTGGTTTGCAAAAAACAGTTCCACAAGCACTTGATTCGGTTGATATTATTATAATCAGAAGATTTGTACAAAATTTATGGAGATATATAGAATTGTATTGTGAAGAGCTAACAGGAAAGTTAGCAGAATATGCTTGCAAGAAATTTAAGTTGCATAGGTGGATACCGTAAAATGAGCTGGCTTTGTTTATGCAAGAAAATAGTGAAAATGACAATAAAGGTTATAATTAGAAGAATGTTATTATTGTAAAAAGAAATCACAACAAATAATCAT
The DNA here is from genome assembly GCA_910591965.1 of Dentiscutata erythropus. Lineage (NCBI taxonomy): Eukaryota > Fungi > Glomeromycota > Glomeromycetes > Diversisporales > Gigasporaceae > Dentiscutata > Dentiscutata erythropus. The sequence continues at coordinate 2,945 of CAJVPY010005553.1, forward strand.
TCAATAATAAATATTAATAATATTTTTTTTTATAATAATTAGGATCAAAATGATCTTATCTAGTTCATTTTAACGTGCCTATTCAAGTCTCTAATCGGGTTAATTTGGTCTTAGTCTTTTAGCGAATAGATTTTAAAATTTAAAATTTTAAGAGTTGTCTTTTTTTTAAATTTTTAAATTTTAAGAGTTATTTCTTTTTCTTTAAATTTTAAATTCTTTTAAAATTTTAATTTTTTAAAGCTTAATTGATGATCCGCCAGTCACCTGGTGTTTGATTATAGTGTAATGTAATGCAGATCACTATGTAAATTAAATAAGCAGGAAATATGAAGATTTTTTAACAATTATTTAAAGAAAACTTTTTTTTTATTTTGTTAAGAACTAATAACAATATATAATACTAACATTACAATCCCTAATAAGGTGTGGCGACTTAGTGTAGTGGTCTAGTCATCACTCTCTCCAAGTAGCAGGTCTAGAGTTCAAATCTCATAGACAATAAATTTTGAAAAATAGCCTATGCTACAGTTTACAGTTGTTAATTATCGGTTAGATCTAGAAATCTGTAATCTCGGTTACACCATCTAGTTATAGGAGCTTTAGTGCAATAAATCTGAGAAACTGGAATAACTAAAAACCCATTTGGCAAGTTCTGAATTTGGACATAGCAGTGATCTTTGACAGTATCACAGGAGGGCTAAATTCGAACTAGAGCCCGAGATTGGAGAACTGAGCAACCAGGTCCTCTAGCAGAGGACACACCAGCCAAACCACTGGGTTGTTTCACTGGAGGAAAAGGGCATATGCTTCAAAAGTATGAACCAAGAGGAGGGCATCCTTCAGGCACCTAAAGCCTGGACAGACCGACCCTTCCGAGTTGCCAGCTAAAAGTAAAGGAGAGACTGATAAAGAATTCAGGTAAGGAGACAGTCTGAATATGGATATTAGGGTTGTTGTGAACCGAATAAGGGCAAGAAGTATGTAATAGGCGTTTAGTTAGGAAGGTTGGTGCTTGAGGTACATCCGTAGAATGGCAGCACCTCAAAAGATGGCATGAGAGAAAGGCAGACCAATATGTACTAATTAGGAAGAAGTTATAAGAACATGCAGGTGAATACATGTGTGAAACATGTACTGCTCTGTTAAGTTTACTTCGAGAATAGATTAGCCAGAAATAGTTAATAAGTTCTAAGGCAGTCAGTAATCCTTTGTCAGGGTAATACCAAAATTTATATATAAATAGTAAGGAAGCCCAGGATTAGGTAGTTAACTGGTAGTAGTTATAACCAGATAGTTTAAATAGATACCCCCCTAGTTGGGGTGCAGGTATAGCAGATAGTGTAGAACCTTCAGATAGACTACTTAAATTAGGCACTTAAAAGATGCACATGTGGCTTGATTTATCATTGTTGTAATTGCATATAAAACACTATTTCAAATCCTAATAAAAGCTTTCAGGCCAAAGAGGTCTTTTTAACATTAAAAAAAAAAAAAAAACTAATATTACGATCCCAAAAAAGCTTGTAATTTTATAGGTTCCCTTAGCAGTATTGGTAAGAATACCAGAGATACCAAACTTGTGATAATAAGTTGTTTTTGGTAACTCTTTAATTACTTGTGGCTTTATTTCTTCCTTTTTCTGTATAGGAACTATGGTAAGTAACTGTTCACATATCCTTTTATCTTCATAATCGATCTCTTGCTCATCATACTTTTCATTGTATTCTTCTTCCTATCGAGTTCACTATTCTCTTCCAAAACTTGCATCTTAACTTTTTTTTCTTTCTCAAACTCCCTTTCAAACCTTCTTTCTTTTTTTCTCCTTTCTTTGGCTAGCTCCATTCTTCATTTATTGTATTCTTTAAGTTTACTATACTTTTGCTTTCTTTTCACTATATTTAATTAAGACACTTGATTAAACTATAACAAGTGTATTTTGTTTGCGGGTTCTGGTTGTACATACGTATATACATTCTTGACACAAAATATATTCATATATAGGTTTTTAGTAGAGCAATACACAATTAGGTTTTGTATATATTGATCACTAGGGCCACACAAACTATTCTTACGTATGTGGAGCTATATACAATTAAGTTTACTTAGAATATGCGCAAGCACAATTTTTTATGTTGAAGAACTTTTTTTTCCTTTATTAATATTTAGCATGATAATCTAACATGTGATTTACCCACTAATCTGACCAATTAAATTGTTAAATACAGTTGCAAATTTGTTCTATTTTTGACTGATTTATATAAAAACTGCATGTATTTACAGCTATATAACTTTAAATCATATAATGATTTTAAAAAAGTAAAGCTAACAAACTATAATATACTGGTTTAGCTACAAATTGATAGCTTTTTTTTTCTGAACTGTTTCTAGATCAAAAGTTATAAGTTTTTAAAATTTGGGTAGTCTTTAAATATCATGCACTGTATAATAATAACATAACTCTTAACTTATATATGTATAGCCAAATTTGACAAATTTTTTGTTTAATTTGAATTCTATAAATTCATAATAAAAAATTTGCTATAAGCTTATATTAAAATAGTAATTTTCAGCTAAACTCTCTTGGTGTTTTGTTATTTTTTATTTTAACTAGATTGTTTTGGTATTTTTAAACTTTTTATTATAGTAGTTTAACTTTCTTAGTCCAACCAGGTTATTTTGGTTTAATATATTAACCAGATTATTTTGTTAATTTTGATTAGTTTGGCATGTTAAATCATGTCCAATTTAATTATTTTAATTGGTCATTTTATATGTTGAATAGGTCAATTCATATATTTAGATTACTTTAAATGTTTAATTTGTTTATCTTATTTTGATTTGCTTGGGCACATTCTGGTATGTTAAGTTAGGCTCAAATTTCTTATTATAGCAGGTTACTCAGAATGCTGAACTATTTTTAACTTGCTTATCTAGTAGGGCTGCACTTTTTTTTTATTAGATCCAATTCTTTATTCTGATCAAGTTATTTCAGTCAGTTTTTTTTTTATAGTCTTTTTTCTATAATCTTTTTTTCTATAGTGGATTTACATATTCTATTAAGTAGATAATTTGATATATTGATTTAAATTTAACTTTGCTTATTTTTTATTTTTTATTTTTTTTTTTAATCTTTGACAGTCTTGCTAGTGCTTAATTTATTGCAACTATATTTAGGTGAGAGCTAAGCTCTTTTAAACAATACATATATCATTCATAACTACAAACAGGAAGTTACTGCGATAGCAAGCCTGACATTATCCAGCTGCGATAAACGTGCCCATATATAACTTGTCATACCAACTTGTATACAAGTTAGATAAACTTTGTCAGCCCATCAAAGCTTTCCTTTTCATATTACCTTTCTTTATCAAGAGCAAAAGAAAGTAATAATCTCATACAAGACTACCAATATTACCAAGAAAACAAAACAAAAACCTAACTAAAAAAAACAATAGAACGAAAGGTATTTTTAAAGGAAGAAAAAAAAGGGTACAATAAGATATAAAAAAAAAAACACAAAGAGAAAAGCCCAAGAGCTGACAAAGAGGATAACTACCTCTATCAAAAAATAGTATAGAGGAAATGAGAGAGAAAAGAAACAAAAACAAAACAAGAAATACACTATTATAACTCATATCAGGTTTAAGAAAAAATTTTATAACAACTGCAACGTTTATATATCTCGATTACAATAAAAACTTAAATATTCGACTACTGGCCACCTCTGGATGCCTCTTATGCCAGAGACCTGATCCCAGTCACATGGAGGACCTGTATCCATAGCTTATATTGTGTATAATATCCACCGATAAACAAGGCATGTAGTTACATTCCTAGGTACATTTGAATTAAGGAAGTAAACAATACCGATCTTTTGAAAGGAGTAAGCTGAATCACCACTTTTTGTCGAAAATTTTGGAGAAGACCAACAGAACCAAGAGAGACTTAAGAAAAGGACCACTAACACCCAAAGAGAGTATTTTATCCTTGAAAGAACTGACGACTAGTAACTCTTTTTTTAGGAAAGAGGAAAAGCTACTGTACTTAAACGGTAAGTAATAAACTCTGAACTTGTCGGCAAGTAGTGTATGAGAACTACTTCTAAACGACAAGTGCTATATCAGTGATAAGTGATAAACTCTAAAGAAGTTAGCAACTACCTTTAAATAACAACTGCTGACTTATAGATTCCAGTTTTATGCTCTTCATTATTTACTAGTTACTGTTTTTACAAAAATTGTTTGGGAAATTTTGGTTTTAGTAATTATTGGAAAGAGTTGTAATTTTGTAATAACTTTGCTTATTCTAGTTACATTTACTGAATTATCAATATACTTATAATAATCAGATTACATAAATATTTTTTATAAGTCTAATTCTTTATTTTAGTTGAGTTATTCCAATTGGGTTTTTTTTCTATAGTCTTTTTTTCTATAGTGTATTTATATATTTTACTAGATAGATAACTTGGTATATTGATTTAAGTTCAAATTTGTTTATTATAGTCATGTTTGCTAAATTATCAATATACTTATAATAATTAAACTACATGAATATTTTTTATTAAGTCCAATTCTTTATTCTAGTTAAGTTATTCCAATTGGACCTTTTTTCTATAGTTTTTTTCTATGGTATATTTAGATATTCTACTAGGTGGGTAACTTGGTATGTTGATTTAGGTTTAAATTTGCTTATTCTAGTTGTGTTTGCTAAATTATCAATATACTTATAATAATCAGACTATATAAATGTTTTTTATTAGGTTTAATCCAGTATTTAGTTGAGTTATTTTAGTCAGATCTTTTTTTTATATTTTTTTTCTATAGTCAATTTACATGTTCTACCTAGTAAGTAACTTGGTATGTTGATTTAAATTTAATCTTGCTTATTCTAACTACATTTACTGAATTATCAATATACTTATTATATAAATATTTTTTATTAGATTTAATTCAGTATTCTGGTCAAGTTAGTTTAGTTAGGTCTTTTTTCTATAGTTTTTTTTCTATAGTCAATTTATATGTTCTACCAGGTAGATAAGGTAGGTAACTTGGTATGTTGATTTAGATTTAACTTTGTTTATTCTAGTCATATTTACTGAATCATCAATATATTTATAATAATCAGGCTATGTGAATATTTTAAATTAGGTCCAATCCAGTATTTTAGTTGAGTTATTCCAATTAGGTCTTTTTTCTATAGTCTTTTTTCTATAGTGTATTTATATATTCTACTAGGAGAGTAACTTGGTATGTTGATTTAGATTTAACTTTGCTTATTCTAGTGTGTTTGCTGAATTATTAATATACTTTTAATAATCAGACTATGTAAATATTTTTTATTAAGTCCAATTCAGTATTCTAGTTGAGTTATTCCAATCAGGTCTTTTTTTTATAATTTTTTTTCTATAGTCGATTTACATATTCTACTAGATAGATAACTTGATATATTAATTTAGATTTAACTTTGCTTATTCTAGCCATATTTGCTGAATTATAATCAATATTCTTATTAATTAAATTACATGAATATTTTTTATTATATTTAATTCAGTATTTCAGTTGAGTTATTTTAGTCAGGTTTTTTTTCTATAGTTTTTTTTCTATAGTCTTTTTTCTATGTCAATTTACATGTTCCACTGGTGAGTAACTTGGTATATTGATTTAGATTTGACTTTGTTCATTCTAGTTATGTTTGCTAAATCATCAATATATTTATAATAAGGCCGCACAAATTAAATTAATTGATTTTTATATTATAAACTAATATTTAGTAATATAGCCACACAGGGGTTTTTTTTTTTTATAAAAAATTTTCTTATAGCTGTTTTCATTATTCCTGGAACACCTATTAGCTGGAAAAAATTTTGGGCAGTAATTTTTTTGGCATAATCATTATATAAAAAATATATTTTTAAATTTGTTTAATTTTAATTTACTGTAATATTGATATAATATCTACATTATAAATTAAATATATTTTTGAAATCATTCAATTTTTATTTACTATAATATTGATATAATATCTATATTTTTGTCCAATTTCAAAATTACTATAATAAATGTAATACCTGTTTACATACAAATAATTTTATTATTATAATATTAACAATATTAAAATTTCATTTGAATGCTTGCCTAATATATTTAGCATATTTAACTTGTGCGAAAGTTTATAGAAAAGATTGTTTTTGTTAACCAATAAAAATTGACAAGAAATATAAAAAAGGCTTCAGATATAGTAAATATATTACATGAATAGGTGCTAATGTTAAAAAAGTTAAATATAATCAATAATTTATTGATTGGACAAAAATTCAACTAAAGTTGAAATTCTAAAAGATCAAGACTTAATTAATATTTGTCAAAAAATAGGGTAAAAATTATAATCAATACAATCAAAGCAAAACAGTAGTTCTAACAATTAAAGAATCTTCATCGTCCATAACAAATACTTTTGAGTTATTGTGCAAACTCTTATAATTATAGATTTTTTTCTTCTTGTTATTTTTTGTACGTTATTATGTAAGCACAACAATCTTGAATTAAAACTCAGTTAGCCAAAAATAACTTGAAAATCATGATCATAATTGCACGATAATATCGATATTGGATTATGCGACGATAAATATTATAAAATTTGTTCTGTCAAAGCAAATGATTGGCTGAAATATGCTGCTGCACAGCACATGTCAGCCAACCATTTGCTCTGACAAAACAAATTTCATGATATTAATTGTTGCATGACTAATATCTTATACTTATCCGACTTGTCTAAAATAAATGTAACTAATTCAGAAATTAATAGTGAAAAAATCCTAAATTAGATATTATTAATATAAAAGAGTCTGAATCAGAAGCTATTAATACAAAAGAGACTTTTATAAAATTGCTAAAAGTTTATAAAATAAAATTATGTATAAATATATAAAATATTACCTTTTTGTATGTATATCCAAGTTGGTCCAAATTGTTATAAAACTAATATTACATTCTAACCAAAGTTTTTCTTTTATTAATACTTGAAAATAATTTATAACATTTATGTTTAAAGAACATGGTTTTCTAAAAGTGATAGAAGTTTTTAATACAACTATATCTTTGAAAATATACAAGAATTCAATTTATAGAAGATCTGCTAACATCTAAGTGTTTAGCGATTTTTAAGCTAAAAGGACTTCTAAATTTTTTCAATAATTTGCCAGTGAATGTGGTTTGAAAATATTATATTTTTTGAATTAAACAAGAAATGTGCAAAATTTTTTATTTATATTAGCTACCTGATTTTAAATTATATATATATTACAGTATTATATTAATTTTTATATGCTGAAAAAATTAGTGGCTAAAAATTTTTTATAGATGTCTAAGGAATAATGAAAATAGCTGTAAAAAAAAAAAAAAATCCAAATTCTATTTTACTAACCTGGCTGGAATATGAAAATTAATTAATTTAATTTGTATAGCCTAATCAGGTTATATAAAAAATTTTTATTAGGTCCAATTCAGTATTCTGGTCGAGTTATTCCAGTTAGATCTTTTTTCTATAGTCTTTTTTTTTATAGTCAATTTATGTGTTTTACTAGGTGATTAACTTGGTATATTGATTTAGATTTGACTTTGTTGTATTTGCTAAATTATCAATATACTTATAATAATTAGATTATATAAATATTTTTTATTAGATCCAATTTGGTTGAGTTATTTTAGTCAAGTCTTTTTTTTATAGCTTTTTTTCTATAGTCAATTTATGTGTTCTACTAGGTGAGTAACTATGAAAGTAAATTTTATTATAGCAGATAATTTGGATTTTGGTCACAAAGAGCCAGATTAGCTAGTATTTGTAAAGTAGGCATAGCAAATAGCCTAAGTCATAAGTTGTATTAATATGAAATAGATATAAAATAAATATAGTATCAAGACTAATAAAGTATTAGCATGATTGTCAAATTGTTAAAAAAAAAATTAAAATATTAAATATTTTTTTAGTTAATAATATTATTGAATTAAGTTACTAGAAAAAGAACAATTTACTTTATTATTTGATTTATATAAAATAAATTTTTACAAAAATGCTAAAATTAAAATATTGAAAAATAAAATTCAAAATTTTATAGAAGAAATAATAAAAAAAGATAAAAAGTATAGTATATAATTTTTAATTTATTTGTACTTAATATTTAAATATTAAATTTTGTATATTAATATTTATATAAAAGTATATTTATTCACTGCACCCTGTAGTGGCACTAATTTATCGCCTCTCACATGATCGACCAATCAAATTTTAAGATCAGATGTAATGTAGCACAATTAGAAAATTCAAAACAAACATTCATTTTATTAAAAATCGTCTATACCTCAAAACTTTGTTTATGAAACTACTCTTCACATTTTAACAAATTATACACCTCAC
>CAJVPY010005554.1:0-11358 GCA_910591965.1 Dentiscutata erythropus
CATATAGCAGGTCACACATAGGTACTAAGTTAGTAACCGGGTGAGTCTTATCTGTAATAAATTAGATAGTTGTAAATATATATGTATATTTGTAACTGTAATACCTTAGAGTACTAATAAACAGTTAAGGTAAGACTGCCGAATTAAAAAAAAATAAAATAAAAATAAGTTGGTTTGTATCAGAATCATCATGATTTCTATTATGAGCTAATATATAGTCAAATTGTATTAGAATTATTGAAATTTTTATTATAAGTTGTAAAAAATTTTGTTATTTTGATAAGATATAGTATATAGTTAAGTTCAAGTTAATTTTATATCATAATTTTTGTAATATCTACTATAAGCTAGTGTTGTTCATTTTTGATGTTTAAGTAAAATTTGATGAACTAGATATTTTCAGACATTGTTTGATGTCTGAGTTCAAATTTTGTCTTGTTATCCAAACAATATCCAAGTAATATATCTTGAACTCAGATATTTTTGGACATGTTTGAGTTTGTAATATGAATTTATCACTTATATACTATATATACATAATATTCATTTATTATATTTATTAGTTTATTACATTATATATAAGTTATGGATTGACATCTCATACTACTATAATTTCTTACAACTTCATATAATGAACCGACTATCGATTATATTATAACTTCTACAACTCTACATAATGAACCTGACTATTATAATTCTCTAAAACCCACATAATGAATCTGACTACTAATTATATATAAGTTTCTACAACTTGTATAATACTATTTTTTTTTTTTTTTTCCTTTGATAACCTCGTACTAATTTATTAGAATATTTGTAATTTACAAAATTAACTATCTAATTTATGTATTAGGCCAATACCCGGCTGCTAAAAGTGTCCAAGTATAGTTATCACACTAATGTTTGCCAACTGGTTTTACATGTAGTGCTACCTATATTTAAAAACCTATTATAGCGTGGTACTCAGCTACCTAAAAAACTATTTACTTAATATAAAAACCTACTATAATCTAATTTTACTTCAACTACCAACTAGGTAGAAAAAAGTTTGAAATTTGTAACCACAATGTTTATTTTATCAGATTATATACTTCAACTATTTTTTTCTTAAAATTTTCCAAACATGATCTTCTCTTCTCTTTTTTCCTTACTACACCTGATTTCTCTAAACATTTTTTCCTTCTTTTATTTGAACAGTTTTTTGTTGATTGATTTTCTACTGGTCGAACCTTTATTGGCCCATTTTCTAATACTAAGTCTTCTGCTCATAGGTTCTTTTCTAGCACCTTGAACACATCTCTGGGTCTTTTTTCTCTTTTCATTGTTTTGTTTATACCATTACTTTTTTCCTATGCCGCAAATTTTTCACATCTTTCTCTTCAAATTATTCTATAAAAGCATTTTTGTACAACATAACAAAGTGCCTTGTAGTATTGCCAACTTACTTGTATAATACTATTATACTATAATAACAATTAAATGTTTTTAATAATTATTCATTTTATAGTGCAAGAAACTAAAAAAAAGAAAACCAAAAAAGTGAAATCTGAAGCAAATCTAAAAAGAAAAAAGATACAAGAAGAAAAAAAGCTAACGAAGAATCCAGTTTCTAATTCTAAAATTAATGAAGTAAAACCTAAAGTGAAATCTAAAAAGAAAAGTCAATAAAAGAAAAGCTAAAAAAAGAACAAAGAAAAGACCTATACTTATCTTATTTAATATCTAGTTCCCAATCCTGAAGTAAAACATAAAGGAAACAGAAGTGAAGCCTGAAGCGAAATCTAAAGTGAAAAAAAATTAAAAAAACAAAGAAAAAATCAGCATTTATCTAAAATATAAAAAAAAATCTAAAGTGAAACCTAAAATAAAAAAAAAATATAACAAAATAAAAAAGCTAAAAAACAAAGAAAAAACAGAATAGTGATATATGAAAAATGTATAATTTATTCCAACTACTATATTTTTATTAGGTAATAAAAATAATCAATTTTTCTAACTAAATACAAAAACCATTAGTTAATAGTACTTATTTTATTTTAAGCCCACTTTTTAATTCTAAAGCAAAACTTAAAAAAAGATAGCAAAAAAAAAAAAGACTAGTATATTATCTTAGTTTAACCAAATTTTGTAGTGCTAATGTTTTTTTTTTTATTTTGATTTATATCTTTAAAAGTGATAGTAGTTGAGATCAAGTTAATTAGCATCAGAATCATCATAATTTCTACTATGAGCTATAGTAAACCTTGCTGTTCTAATAATAATAGTTTGTAGTTAAGATAGTTTATATTAAAAATTATTGTAATTTCTATTATGAGTTGTACTTGCTACTCTGGTATCATGATATGTAGTAAGTTGCTATAAACTAAAAATCAAATTAGTTAGTACCGAAATTATCAATAAACCTTGCTATTCTAATAGCAACAGTTCATTACTCTGATAACATGATATGTGGTGAGTTGCTATAAAATATTCTGGTATATAATTTACTATTCCAGTAAGGCATAGTATGTATAGAGTACAAGTGGTGCACCACCAACCCTAAGTATGTAATTAAGATTAAGTATCAGAATTATTATAACTTCTACAGTCAACTCTCTGTAAGTGCACTGTGTACAGACCACAAAAAATCTTGCATTTAGAGAGGTATTGCATTTAGAGGGGTAAAAATCTATAAGTGTATATATAGTAGAGCCATAGCAAGACCATGTATTTAGAGAGGTCTTGCATTTATGGAGGTTGCATTTAGGAAGGTTTGACTATACTATGAGCTACAGTCATCTCGTTGTTTTAATGATAATAGTTTGTAGTTAAGTTAGAAATTATTATAATTTTTATCTTGAATTGTAAAAAAACTTACTCACCACTCTGGTACTATTATATATGATGAGTTGCTATAAAATATCCTGTTACAAAATTCATTATTCCAGTAAGATATATTATAGTTAAGATCAAGTTAGTTAGTGTCAGAATTATCATGATTTCAACCATGAGCTACAATAAACCTTGCTGCTCTAATAGCAATATATTATATTAGATTATTATAATTTCTATCATGAAGTTGTAAAAAAACTTATTCTCACTCCAGTAACATAATATATGGTAAGTTGTTGTAAAATATCCTGTTATAGAATTTACTATTCTAGTGAGATATAGTATATAGTTAAGAGCAAGTTAGTTAGTGTTAGAATTATCATAACATTTACTATGAACCTTGCTGCTTTGATAACAATAGTTTGTAGTTAAGTTAGTTTATATTAGAAATTATTGTAATTTCTATCATAAGTTGTAAAAAAAAACTTACTTGTTGCTCCAGTAATGTGATATGTAGTGAATACAGAATTCACTATTCCAGTGAGACATAATATGTATTAAGATCAAGTTAGCATCAGAATTATTATGATTTCTACTATGAACTACAGTAAACCTTGCTATTTTAATACTAACTGAAAAATTAAACTATAGAAATAGTATATAACAACGCGAAATTTCAAACCTAATTTAAGAAAAAACTGCCTTTGTATGTTGCAAGATCCCCACAGATTCTGAAACTACATATTCGAAAATATTTTTTTTGATAGTTAGCTTTAATTTTTATTTTAAATAAAATAATTACATAAGACACGTAATTGGAGCATTCGACATGTGACATAGATCCACATAGTTAGCAGCCAATCAGAGATGATTTTTGTCTTATAGTGTTTATCTCCTAGTGTTTAGCATATTATATACTAACATCTAACCTGTCGTATTGCTCCAGATTCAAATATAAAATATTTTTTAAAATCAAAGAAATCATTATAATATATATATAGCAAATGCTAATTTTAATGTTCCGTTGACCTCTGATTAAACCCAAGTATTATTCATTATTTTTACTATCCTATTTTTTGAATAAGACCCATGGTATACCTGTATTGATTTACTACTTTTAATTATAATATATCCCAAATATGTACCCGGTTTAACATCGATACGTACCGTATTATGTTCAAATTTGTGCAACAATAATAGGAATCATGTGTTATAGCAGCAGCCAATCAGATTGCAATTTTGTCTCATAGTGTTTATCTCATAGTGTTTGTCTCATATAGTGATTTAAGCTGTAAGGTTTTAGTCGGCTGGCTAAGCCAGCCGACTAAAATATTGGCTAATCGGCTGGCTAAATACCATACTTCCGGAAAATTTCGGAAAATTTAGCTTGTATTTTATGTTCATTTATTTTCCTTTTTGGAATTTACCGGAATCCTACTATATACTAAATCATATCATCTTTAGCCGCATTAGCCAGCCAATCATATTACATTGGCTGGCTCAGCCGGCTAAGCCAGCTTAGCCGCGGCTGCCATAGCCAGCTTAAATCACTAGTCTCATAACGTTTGTCTCCTTGTGTAACACAGCCATGCATTATATAATAGATTAGATTAATTAATTTGTTTGTTAGCTATCCCTATAAAATCTCAAATTTTGATTGGTTGTACCGAAGCATCCTTTTGCTGTGGGCTCCTCCATATACTGTATAATTAAAATATATAGTTTTTATTGGATATTTGATAAGATATCTACTGTATCTGTTATTATTGCACTATTACAGCATTGAAGATTCATACTGTATAAACATCTAATTAATAAGTTATGTCAATTTTTTTTAAATTATTTTTGTTTAATAATTCAGTGCTAAGTTTTGTGCAAAAAAACCACAGAAAAAAGTTCTATTATAATTGATTAGTAAATAAATAGTACTAGGTTCCATTGTTAGCAGCAACAACAGCCTCCGCCTCTTCCTCACGTTTTTTACCTAATTTTTTCATATATCCAGAATAAATAATATTAAATAAAATTAAACAACCCAACCAAGTATAAACAAAAATATTTGCAATATAAACAGCAGCATCAACCGTTGATGTATTATAAATAATTATAACACGAGCAGGAACTTCAAGAATTAAACCAAAACCCCAAACAGCTGTTAAGACAATAAATGTTCGTCGAAATAAAGCATAAGATCTCCAATACCTTTCCCAACGATCAGGAATAGGTTCGTCTTCCGTTAAACCTTTAAGATCACCTAATCCTAAATTTTTACTATTATAATATATTAAAGGTCTCATCTCAAATGAACCGACTTTTATCGGAATCAAAGTGATAACGAATACTAGACCGATTACACCAGTGATAAATGAATCTCGTAATAAATATAACTTTGGATCATCTTGATATATCGCTAATATAGAGCCAGCAATGAAACCTGCTAAACTAAGTAATCCTATGGCGTTGATTTGTTTGCGATGGATAAAATTAAGGATAACAGAAATAATGGGTGGGATACCTGATATGATTAATGCCCAAATAGTGGGTATATATTTTGAAAGAATAGCATAAAGAATAAGTGGTAAACCAACATCAACAAACAACATGAATAAGAAGAATAATAAAAGCTTTCTTTTGTCTTGTTGGTAAGAATTAATTTTGTGAGTTGAAGGTGGCGGTGACTCTGATGTAGTTGAGGGAGCAGATTGCTCTAATGCCAATGGAGAAGCAGAATCTCCCGATGTACGAATTACATGATTTTTGTTATCTATTTTGTTTGATTCTTTAAGATGAGACATCCTAAAAACAACTGAAGAATATAATTAAGAAGTTTTATTTGCAAATTATACACATTCAAGATAAGCTTAAATAATTTGAAATGCAGTGACATCACAACCTAAAAAGTATCCTATCCATCCGGCAAGTGCCTGGACTTAATCATCGATATTGCACAAGATTCCATTGTATTACTTACTTTGGAAAAATATTTGGAAGAATGGCCTATAAGAAACTCTTTTTAAAAAAATTATTAAAATTGTTTTTTTTTGATATGTAACACCAGAAAATTTCCGAGGAAACGTGAAACCTTGGTTTTACATACCAGATATGATTTACGCTATAATAACTATTATTAGCAAATAAACCCGGAAGTACGTACTGTCTCTGTATTTTAATTAATGCATCTGATCAGGAGAACACGTCCTAAAAATATCTCGAATATTTACAGCATTATAGAAATCGGTTTGATTGGATGTTTGACAAAATATTGTTACACTTTTATACAAAGTATATAGTTACATCGAAAATTTTATACGTAATCAGAACCATTACCATTTTTTTTATTTATATAAACGTTTCAGATCGAGTAGATTAAGTGTTTCACCAACTTTATTACGTAGAGTTATTCTTACAGCGCCAATATGTACGAAACTACGTAATATTTTATATTTTTCAGCTATTTAAAGGTATATATAATAATCCTTTTCGGATGTTCTATAGAATAGGTGGGCAAATTTCGCAACTCCCTATTAATGATTACTAATCATTAGCGGAGTTTATTTTTTATATTGCCCACCTATTCTATAGAACACCCGTTGTGTCGTTCTATTAATATGTCTTAGAAATACGTATAATACCACATAATGCTCATGGGGCGTTATTTTAAAATTACGACGATCTCACGTGCTTATGCACGGGGAAAAAAAAATTAAAATGACACAACAATATATATATATATATATAGTAACAAATAAAGGTGGTTGAAACTTAACAAAAGTTGTTCAAATTGAGACAAAAACATTAGAAACGTCGCAAAACCTTGAAGAGCGATCTGTTGGGCCATTTTCTATTATTTTATCATCATTAAAATCGACCTGATCTGAAGAACAAATTCTATTAAAGCTCGAAAGCAGATTTACTTAGTGCCAACTCTAGTTTTTGAGTCTCACGTATTAAAAGGGCCTATTTTGAGTAAATCGAATTTAAGTAATGTTATCCGACTGGCTTTACTTATTTGTGCCGGTAATACAAACCCTAAAAAGGAAACAACCAATAACAAAATTGATCCTATCAATAAATTCGAAAGTCTTCTAGCGATGACTTCTCAACAACTACCTGATTAAATTCAGTAAAACTTTTTTTATTTTAATTCTATAGTATTGTATGATATAATTAAAATAAAAAAAGTTTATTGAATTTGATTCAGTAGTCGTTGAGAAATCATCGCGAAAAGTTTTACAAAAACTTAAAATATCGGAAAAAAGAAATTTTTTTTTGAACTTTAAACGACGATTTCTTGACAAAATTTTTTTATTATAATTCCGTGAGTGGATCAAGTTTAATATAAGGGACCTTACTCTAAATTCAATTGATTAATAATCAATTTTAATCAATTTTATTAGTGGGGCTCCTTATACTGTATTAAACTTGATCCCGTGAGTTTATAGAATTAGAATAAAAAAATTTGACCGAATTGAACTGGTTGTCGAGAAATATTCATTAAAAGTAAAAAAAGAATTTGGCCGCAGCTTTTTTTTATAAACGTCTAAACTTTGAAGATTACTCAGCACTTCAAATTCGATCAAAATTTTTTTATTTTAATTCTATATGCTTATAGAATATGATTTCTCAACAACTACTGAACTGAATTCAATAAGCTTTTTTTTATTTTAATTATACATTACTATAGAATTAAAATAAAAAAATTTTACCGAATTTAATCAGTAAAAAAACGAATTTATTAATAATATCAATTTTGTTTATTGTTGTAGGTTTTATATTACCGGCACAAATAAGTAAAGCCCGTATCTTGACGGGCCACGGGTCAAAAATTATTTAACCCGAGTCAAGCGAGTCAATTAAATAAGCGAATAAATTCTGATGAAAATGAAAAAGAGAAATTTTTTGATACAAAATCCAAGATAAATAATTATGCTATTTTTTACTTGAGCTATTATAAAATTTAACTTATATATGTTTCTATAAAACTAAACCAGACCAGACTTTTATTAAGTTTAAGTCTGGTTTGATTCTTAAATTTTGATATTTTAAATTTTTAATTAAGTTTGAGTCTAGTTTTGGTTTGAGTTTGAAGTCTGCTAACTAATCTGAGTTCAAAAATATATATATACTTTTAGATGCTGAAAATTTTTCTTAGAGTACAAAGTTAGTAAAATTTTGAAATTTATAATATTTTATATAATTTTATTAATAAAAATATTAAAAATGCTATGATACACAACATTACAACATTTTACTAATTAGGCCATGCAAATAAAATTAATTGGTTCTCATAACATATTAAAGTTAACAAGCATATGAGACCTGGATGTTTTTGTACAAATATAAATGTTATATAAAATATACAGTATATAAAAATTGTAAAATAGGCAATTAGGCATTCACAAATACAGTAAGTAAAATCCAGATACACATACATATAAATGTATATATGTATATATACATTGATTTTAATAATATCCCTTAGATTGTCATGCAGGCAAATTTGTCTGCGAAATTTTTAAAGTTAATTTTCTGTATTATAGTAATACTAAATTTATACTGATTTACAAATTAAATATAATAACAGGTTTTTAAGTTTGTGTAACTTAAAATATGAGATTGTCGCGCAGGCAAATTTGCTTGTAAACTTTTTTAAAAAAATTCGATTAACAAGAACCAATCAAATTAAATAAAATCACTTGATTAAATAAATTTGATTAAATAAATTTAATTAAATAATAGATTATCGTAAATATAGATATCTAAAATGAATGAAACTTTACAAACCGAAAAAGAATTTTATTTTTGTTCTTTTAGTTGTAAACAAGATATTGATGAAATTGATAATTTAGATTATCTAATAGTAGTTATTGAAGAAAATTCACAATTAATAAATGAAAAAAATAAAAAAAATAATAATAAATCCAATGAAATATATAAAAAATCAGACGATTTTTTACCTTTTCAATACAAATATCCTTTACATAAAGCTTTACCTACTCTTCCTAAGGAATTTACTCTAATTCAAAAATCTGCATCATATTCAATTTTTAGTTTATTTTTTTCAGAACATCAGTTGCAAACTATTGTAATGAATACCAATATATATGCTGCTGTTCATAATGCAAAACATAGTACAAATCAAGTAGGTGAAGGTCAAAATTGGACTAATTTAACTCTTAATGAATTTAAAATCTGGTTAGCGCTTGTAATATATATGGAAGTATTTAAATTTCCGGCAATTACTGATTATTGGAAAAAAGATAGTAATTATCCATCTCATGATATCACTAAAACTATGTCATTATTCCAATTTCAACAAGTAAAATAAGTCTTTTTTTTTTTGTTTGTTTTTTTTTTTTAAAAAAATTTTATCATATATTTAAATTTTTAGATCAAATGTTTTTTACATCTTTCTGATTGTACCAAATTATCATTGAATTGGTTTGGAAAAGTAGAACCACTTGCATCACATATTAAAAATATATCAAAACAACTTTATTTGCCTGCATCAAACCTGTCATTAAACGAAATGATCGCAAGGTTTTCCGGATGCAGTGCACATACGTTTCGCATAAAAAATAAACCCACACCTGAAGGATATAAGATATTATCTTTATGTGATTCAGATTATACTTATACTTTTATGTTCTTGTCTCGTATTATGCCATCTAGTATAGAATTAATTCCAAATCTCAACAAAACTGGTTCCGAAGTATATCATCTAGTTAAACAATTACCACAAGGACATGCTTTAATATTTACATGGACAACTTTTTTTCAAGTATAAATTTATATCAATTTCTTTGTGAAAAGGATTTGGAGCCTGTGGAACTGTAAGAACAAATACTACAAGGTTTCCTGTAATTTTAAAACAAGAAAAAGAAAAAAAAAATTTGGAGTGGGATCACTTGATAGGAGTAGTAGTCGATGACGTATTAAACTTTTTATGGATTGACAATGGTCCCGTTACGATGCTTACAACCATACACAAAATTGATAGACAAGATTGTAAAATTAAAAGAAATCGTAGAAAGCTACGTGAAACCAGTACAAACTATAAAAATATTAGATCAGTATTTGGTGATGAAGTTCGAAAAGTTATATCTATTCCAGTTGCAGTTGATAATTATAATCACCATATGGGCGGAGTAGATATTGCAGACCAATTAAGAAGTTATTATTCAACTCAATTGGCTGTTTTTAGAGCATGGGTACCTTTATTCTTTTGGTTACTAGACACTGCTATTATAAATTCATATTTAATTTGTAAAAAATTAAATATAGCAGAAGAACATAAAGCATTTAGGCTTGCATTAATATGAGATTTAATTAAAGACTCTTTAAACCCTCTAAAAAGAACAACCCGAAGTGAAGACAACAATGTACAAATAATTGAAAAGATAACACCAATGTCAACAAAAAGTTTCGTGTTTCTGTAAACTTTGAATTGCCACTATGTAGATTAGTTGGTAATAGTTATTATCCTGAATACAGAGAAAGTGATAGAGGTGCATGTTTGTGGTGTAGATATCTTTTCAAAAAAAATAATGAAACATATCAACAAAATCCTCCACAATCGCAAATTTGGTGTAGCGAATATAGTGTACCGTTGTGTTGCAACAAAACTCGGCCAAATTGCTTTAAGGATTTTCATACCAGTTCAGAGTAATATGCTGAATCGCATGTTCGTTGGATATTGCTACGAAAAGGGAATCGGAGTCGAAAAGGACGTAAAGAAGTATTTGAATATTATAAAAACTCTGCAGAAATGGGTAATAATAAAGGAATAATTAATGTTGAATATTGCTACAATGAAGGATTCAAAGTCGAAAAAGACATAAAGAAGGCGTTCGAATATTATTCACAGTTTCAAAAAATTTACCTTGTTAATAATTTTTTGAAAGATCTGGGCACACAATAAAAAGAAAAAAAAATACATCGTATTACTACTTCAAATAATCGTATGATATACTTTATTTTATATTTTGATGTCTTTTTTTTTTTTTTTTTTGAAATATGAGTTTAAAATTTTACATCAGATAAATAACGATCCCATAATTTACATTATATTTTTAGATAAAAAAATTTTCTTAAATAAAAAGACCTATATGTTCTTCAGTAGTACATATACCCAAATTTTGATTAGTGATACTCAGAATTGACAACTTAAAATAGCCCGGTCATAAAAAAAAATAATCACTATTCTATTTTCAAACATCCTAAAAGCGATTTATAAGACTTTGTTGTAAACAGTATAAGAATTTTTGAATAAATAGGATCATCTGAATGTTTTTTTTTCATTCCCCAGGTGTTATTTACAATGGGAATGAACGTCATTTTTGAATTAAACCTATCATTTGCTTTCTAACTATTTTAAGCAAAGCCGGCTCTGACTGCCTTTGATTATTTATGAATTTACATCATTATCAATATGCAATTTATTATTAGTATATACCGGTAATTATAAAGAAGTACATCAGCAAATTTAATAGGGCGTAATATTGCACAATAATTTACGAAGCGTAAGAAAACCGTAATATTACGTAA
>CAJVPY010005555.1:0-11358 GCA_910591965.1 Dentiscutata erythropus
AACTTGCTATAACTTTTTTATAAATAGATTTACAAAATATTTAAGAATGTAGAAGTGTTTAGCTTGTTTTAATTTAGCATTTTAAGATGAAATTTTTTTTTTACTATTTTTTTTAAAAAAGAATTAGCAATTTGAATTTCATCAATTATATTGGTTGGGACTAGGTTGTCCACACTGTAATAATGTTCTTCGTCCAGGTTCAATATTATTTACTGAAAGATTATCACAAATATTCATTCTAAAGGAGGTTCTACTTCCTCTTTTAGCATTATTATTTCCAACATTGTTGTTAATTATTATTTGAGATTGGTCTTTACCGTGTTGAGACATGTTTGGTGTATGTAAATAGAGCGTAATTCTGAAAACTATGAGTTTCTTGCCAAGTGGTAGATAAAACTGCAACAATAAGATTAAATTCTTTTGATGGATTATGGTTGTAATATCAAATAGATATAATTAAATTTTCTAAAGCTTGTTCAAATTCAGCACTTTTTGCATTTGCTTTTAAATATATTTTATAGAAAAGACTAGTAGTATTTTTGTTATATACTTCTGCATTATAATTTTTAGAAAACCAAGACCAAAAGTGAATAAAATAATTATAAATAGGTTTATTTTCTAAAGAATAGCAAATTAAACAACTAGGATTAGGTTTTCTTCTAAGTTTGCCTTGAGAAAAATATTTGCTGGTTTGGTAAACAAAGTTATAATCATGAATTTGTTGTTGATAAGTTGTAATATTCATACAATATTAATTAAAGTAGGTGGTAAATCCTTTTTGTTGATGAAATTTGAAAAGTTTCTTTATGCTATCACTAGAAAATGTTTCTTGTTGAATCTCTTGTTCATAGTGATTTAAGTTAAAGAATTCAGCAGAAGTATAAAAATAAACTTTTGGTTGTAAAAATTGATGTTTAGGTAGTTGATAGATAGTACCAGTTGGATTATCAGGATTAGAAGCTTCAAGATAATATACTGGAGTATAGGAAGTATTAAAGTCTTAATCAACTATTCCTTCTTGATCCCAATATGTTTTAGTTTTAGGGATTTTACTATTAGCCTAAGAAAATTCACAAAATTGAGAATATTCAAAAAAGAAGAGAAATTTGTTTAGAAGATAAAGGGATATTAGATTAAAAAGAAGAGATAGCAGTTTTAATTTGTTGAAAAAGTTCAAAGTATTGATTGTCAGTAGGAATATATTCAAAGTATTTTCAAGCAAAATTAAAGTTTTGCTGAGAGAAAGCTTGCATGTATAGAAGAGTTATAACACAATAACTTGAAAGTCAAAAGGCCTAATTAACTGTAATTATAAATAGAAGTAAGATATAAAAGAGAAATAATATCATTTATAAAAACTTAACAAGTATAAAAATAATAGAAGATAATTAAAGTATAGATTTAAAATAAAGTAGAAGTAATTCAAAAATCAATGAAATATTGTAAGAAAGAAACAACTAGTAAATAAAATAATTTGCAAGATAAACCAAAGAAAAGTAAATTGGAAATCATATATAAACACAAAAAGTTTTTGAGGTCTTGTCGTTATTGCCAAATTATAATATAGTAGACTTTGGTAGCAGTAAACGATATTACTTGACTTAGTGTCAAGAAGGTAAGAAATGTAAATAACGTGAAATAAACACTAAAAGAAACTAATATAAAACTAAAAGAGCTAAAACAAAGATAAAGTAAAAAATATATCAAATATATGTGTATAAACTAATAGAAATAACTAAAGAAAAATATAAAAAAAAAAACTAATAATAAAAGGATAATAAAAGACAATAATAGAAGATAACAAAATATAAAATGTGTATAAATTAAGTATTTTACAAGACAATATCAGTTTATTAGATAAAAAGAAGAAAGTACAAGAGACCAAGTCTACCCAAGCCTTAGGTAAAAAGGCCAGATTTATATATCTTTTACAATCTTAAATACTGTAATTACTAATTATAGTTCGTGTTATTGTACTATTGTGTCAAAGAGACTTGTCAAAGAGATTTGTCAAAGAGACTTGTCAAAGATACTAGCTAATGAGACTAAAGACTTAATTACTCATTAACTATTGGTTTAAATAAAAAACTATAAAAACTATACTAATAAAACTAATACTAAAGATTCTATTAGTTAAATAATATTTGTACTACACTTAGTAGTTACATATAGATAAGTAATAAAAAATTTTAAAGTACTAATTGTCCGAAGCGTAGCTGAGGACACTAAATTCTAATTATCTGAAATCTGTTATATCCCGTGATAGTATCTGTCACACCGTGTAATTATCTAATAGATCTTTATACTATATATATTAATGCGTTTTAATCAATTTGATTTGATCAATATTTATCTAAAAATTCTACCTTACAGCAATCGGATATTCAGAAATAATACTATCGTACAATGATATCGTTTTACTGATGGTGTAGACTTAAAATGATTTATATAGGTAATACCTGTTCGTTAGCATTTAAATAGTATTCTTGATTATACTACTAGTAATATAGTTAATATACTAAAAACGGAATCATACGACCGTATAAGATAAAGACTAAGCTCCAGAAAAATTTTTTTCTTCTATTTCTTGGTCTTTTTGATAATTACTACTATTGTTTTTTGTTTCTTGTAAAGATACAACTTTTTTATTCCGCCTTACTGTAACTACATACCACTGCTACCGTTATATCAAAGTTAATACAACAACTATTGTTTTTTAACCAAGATTAGTCCATAAAAAAGTTATGGCAAATATACTAGAAGAATAGCTTGAAAAAGCTATTTTCGAAGGACATATTAATTATATTGAATATAATAAATTTGTAGACCCTGTTAAGATCATTGAAGGTTTTTAAAAGGTTTTTAAATACAAGTAGAATGACAACGAATTATCAGTTGCTTCTAAATGTCTTAAAGTTAATACAAACATAAAACTATTGAAGATTTTATTAATGAGGTACTATTTGTTATATTAAAATTTAATATTATTCTACTTTAGAATATTAAATTTTTATAATTTATATAATTAGCTTAAACTATTATGAACCATTTCTAGTCATCTAAATTTCATGGAGTCACGAAAGGTAAGCAAGTAATTTATAAAGTTATCAATCTTTCAATTAATGATAAAATATTCATAAATTACTAATTCGAATATAATTTTTTCAAATCATTATATAGATAGCAATGGATTATAATATGGTTTTACAATATGCTAATGACAGAACTTTACAAAAACTTCTAATTCAAAATTTTACGAAATTACAATGGAAAGATAAATTATACATTGCTAAGAAAATAGTACGAACTTTTATTTTACATAATAATATTATTATTTATAGAGATCTGGTAAGTTCTATATAGTTATTGCAGTAATATGTGATAGTTAATAGATTTTATATTTATCACTTATTAATTTACTAATATGTACTTTTATCATTTATTTTAATAATTTAGCTATTCTAATTTATCAAAACCAACCCAAGCTTGTGGATTTTGGATTATTAAAGTAGATTAAAATCACAAGCTGGATCAGTAAAAGCAAACTTTGGCAATAAAAAATTTAAATTTTCAAGTAGCTTATTTAAAAGGTTAATCGTTTTATGCTTGTTTAAAATTTAACCTTATCTATATATATTTCAATAACTATTAAAGACATTAGTAAAAAATCAAATAATGTATTAATATTTGAATATCAAGAAAAGGTTTATTTTATTTTGGGTAAATATGAAAATATGACTTGTTAATTTGACTATTGAATTAATAAAATTACTTAAAAAAAGATCTATGAATTAACCTATCGATGAAAATTATTTTTTATTATAAACAAATATGATAAAGTGTTTGAAGATTTAACTAGATTGCTAGAAATTGAGCTAAATAATATAATAGCATTAATATATTGAAGATAAATTAAAAAGGTTAGCTGCTGATTTAGATAAACTATTAAGAATTAGTTATTGTTTTTTTTTTAAATTAAATTTGATTGTTTTTTTTTTGTTATATTTGATTATATTATTGTTTTTTTTTTATATATAATTATTTAAAATTATTATTTTTTTTAATTGGTTTAGTTTAAATTATCTTTTTTTATTAGTAATTTACTTATTTATTATTTATTAAATTATTGTTTTTTTTAATTAAATTATTTGTTTTTTATATAAATTATTAATTACTATTATGTTATTTTTATTATATTATTATATTATAGTTATTTTTATTATATTATTATATTATAGTTATTTTTATTATATTATTGTATTATAGTTTTTTTATTCTTGTCTCTTTTTTATTTTATTTTTGTATTTTTTTTCTTTTTATAAAGAATATATATTATAATATATAAAAAGTTTAATGCTTTGGACTTTTAACAGATTCTGTTTCCTAGTTCTATCTAGAAAGCTAGAAGAATTGGAAAAGAAGGTAATTATGATAGGCTAGTAAACCAGGCCAGTGAGCCAGAAAGAGTTTTTTTAAGGTAGAAAGAACCAAACTAGAGAGGCTAAATTCATCTTTGGCAAGTTACATATAGGTACTAGCAGTATTTAAGTATTTAAAAGTAACTAGATAAGCTACATTCTAGTTGAAGTCATTAAGATTATGCTAACTCAATTGTTTTAGAATAATTAAAATTATATGGGCTGCTGTCAATAAAAATCAGACAGATTTATATTTGAAAAAAAATCAATGTCTTAAATTTCACAGCTCATATCTCGATAAATTTTAAAGATATCTTGATGCTTTATTAGTTAAAATAAAGCTTAGATCGTAAGCTTTCATATAAATATTAAAATATCACGATAGCTTTAAAATTCATCAAGATATAAGCTGTAAAAGTTAAAGCATTAATTTTTTTTCAAATGTAGATCTGCCTGATTTCTATTGATGGCAGCCCATATAATAAAGCTAGGCATGTAACATGACTGTCAAAAAAACAAAAAGAAAATAGTTAACTTTTCTTAACAATCACTTGAACCAAAATTTTCCATAAAAAAAAAACACAAATTTTGTTAGAGAGTTATAATCTAATATAGTGGTTTGTCTAGAGGTCAATGTTTGCTTGCGAGACTCCTCTATAGATAACATTTGGCATACAAGCTAGGAGCATTATTATACAAAATAACTAATAGAAAGTGCTCTTGTATAAAAAATTTTGGTAGTGAAGAAGATTCTGCAGATTATCCTTTTTCTCTATCGATGAAGCTCTTAGGCTATACTTCTTTAAAGACACTGAGAAACAACAAAATAATATATTATTTTTTTAAACTGTACTCTTTTTATTTAGTCAAGTAATTTCTTTTTACTTTTTCTTGCTTTCTTATCAGTTTTCTAAAAATTTTGTAAAAAGTGGGGATTTGGCTTACTCCTCCAAAAAATTAGCATTGTTTACATCTTTCCAATTTAGATAAACTCAGTAGAGTGTAGCTACATGTTTTGTTTATTTAAATAATTACAATACTACAGTACAAGAAAGAAATCAATGCCCTCGTTTAGAAGATATCTGATTTGAGTTGGTATATAGAATGAGTCTTAAAGTTAAAACAAAGGTTTTACAATTAAGATATAGTAATTAGTTGCAATTATTATATAATTTTTACCTTTATACCTGGCACAGGCTATAATAGTATATCATGGCTAACTTTTTTTTTTTTTGCTTTTTTCATCTTTGTTTATTTATATTAGATCATTTTAGTATTTAATTTTTTGTTTGTGTTTTTTTTTCACCATGAGGCATTTTTTTCTAAAATATTTATATCTTTTATAAACATGATTTTATTTTTTTTACTTTAATATACAAATAAAGGTTTAATTATATTGCTAGGTTTAAATAGAAAAAGTTTGAAAGAAGGAAGAGGTGGCAATAGGTACTATTTGTTAAGATCTAGGTTATATCTAATTGCAGAAGGGGCCTGGGAAAAAGAGAATCCTATTATAGCAGGTCAAACATAGATACTAGTTGGTAATTAGATTAGTTATAACTTGTAATTTAGATAACAATTTAGGCCATGGTGCTTATCATTTAGAGATAGTTCTTATACACTATCTGCTGACAAGTTAAGAGTTTATCACTTACCTTCTAAAATGCCCAATTGTAAAATTTTACATATTCTAGATAAGTTGTACAAAGTCTAATAAAGTTAAAGCATGACTGCTGAATTCTTAAAAAAAATAAAAAATAAAAAAATAACTGTCAAAAAAAATAATAAAAATAAAAAAGCTTTTGTAAAAAGAAATATAAATTTGTTATACTTGCAACATGTTACACCCTGATTCTAACCAATCAAATCACTTAATTTTGTAAACAAAAAAATTCATTTTTAAAAAATTAAAAATTTTACTTAAAAAAATAAAAATTTTATATAAAATAGCATATTATATAATATAAAATTTTATTCTGAACAACTTTTTTTAAGATAAAAAAGTAGGTTGTTTATTAAAAAAAAGTTTTATAAGAAAAATCAAAATTGCCAATATTAGTATATATAAAATCTTTTGTTTTACTAATTTAATCTATATTTATATTTTAAGTATTATATGTAAAATTTTATTCTAAACAACTTTTTCTAAGTTATAAATATAAATTATTTTAGTAAAAAAAAAAGTTTTATATGTGCTAATATTAGCAATTTTGATTTTTTTTATAAAACTTTTTTTTCTTAAACAACCTGTATTTTTAACTTAGAAAAAGTTGTTTAGAATAAAATTTTATATTATATAATACTAACATAGACAAAAATATTTATATCAATATACTGATATATAAAGAATTCTTTATAAATAATGATCCTGCTTATGCATAATTTGTTTGTAAACAGGTCATAAACACAAGTGCTACACATTACAGGTTTGTATAAAAAATTTAACCACATTATATTTTTTCTGTTAATGAAAAATCAGTATAACATACTTACACATAAAAACAAACAAAATTACATTGAAAAGTGGTATATTTTTAGAGGTTGGAAGCACAGGTGTAAGGTTTGTAAGGAGTGCAATCATTCACATCTATATTGTAAAATATGCAAAAAAGTAGTAGATAGAATATATAGGTGATGTGAATGTGATAATTTTAAAAGAGGGCCTTGAATAATTAAAAATAAATCAGTTAATACAGATAAATTTTATATGCAGAATTATTTTTATATATTAAATGAATATCTTTGTTATGTGAAATTATAAACTTTGTTTAACCATTATTACCAAATCATTACAAGATGTGAGACATTTTTCATTTTTGTACTGTATGTACGTACTTAACCAAAAGTTGTCAATTAACTCATAATTTAACCCTTATCTGAACTAAATATATACAATGTATGCAAGTTATGACTTATAACTTGTATTAGTGATTGGACCCAGGTAGGTGCCACCCGGCTCACCCACGGGTGGACGGGTAACCTGGGTGGAGTTTTGGCCACCCAGGTGAAAACGGGTGACCCATGATCTTTTGCACAAGACTTTACTAAATTTCAATCCAAATATGCATTTGTATATATATTAATTGCTTTTTTTTTTAAAAAAAAATAACTTTTCAAAAACGGATCGGAGGTAAATTTTACTATACAAACCATCTTTTTTTATTCAAAAATTTACCATTGATAAAGGACATTCAAGAATTACTTTTGCATTTTTTACGTATCAAGCATAATAAATAATGAATTCTTAGTAAATTTCTACCCGATCTAAAAAAAATTACTATTTTATTTTTTATGCTAGACTTTTAAAACAAACTGTATACCAAAAATATAACTATAACTTAGAAATATATTTGTATATACAGGTATGCATAATAGCAGGACATCTATTTTTATCTGGAGTCCACCCGATGAGTTGCTTTTTTAACCCACCGGTTTCTACCCAGTGGCTCATGGATCCAACCTGAGTGGTATTTTTTTTGACGGGTCCAATCACTAGTTATAACAGGTCTTATTTTTTAGCTATCTGTGCGACAAAAAAATCATAGGATATAATACTTAAATTTCTTAATGTAAGAGTGCATGCAGGTTTTAGCCTTTGTCTAACCTCCCCGGGCTTCAAAGAAATAAAGGAAAACACATAAAAAGGTGAGTATGTGAAATAATATTTGCTTTTTCTCATGATTTTATTTCTATAATCTTTTTATAATCAACTATGACCAACAACATATATGATAAACTTTGTGACTTTTAGTAAACGCTGATGAAGAAAACATCACTGCTGGATCTGCTATTTATCAAGTAATAGAAGATGAGCCTTGGACCCCCAAACCTGAACTAAAAAGGATGATAGGGAGCGCTGTATCTTTTGCAAATAATCAAATTACTAGATGATCTTCGCGTTATAAAATTTTGCTAGAAATTATGCAAGAGGTAAATAAAATCAGAATATATTTAGAGATATGCTTATTTTGAATGATGATTACGCAGATACTTGCAGCTGATTTGAAGAAATAAATATAGCAGATTTAGCACCCCATTAGCTCGTGTTCAGAATTTCTTTTCTGAGGGGGTGTTTAATTTGTAATTTGCTTATTTCTATATTATTACGGCACTATATATGAAGTTTTATTTATGTGATAGCCATACAAAAATAAGGCTTCATTTATATCTAACGGCGCATGCGCTTTAAAAAAGATTTTTTACCTTAGCAAAAATTTATCAATTATATCTGCGTTAGTTTGAAATTTCATATAGGGCAATTATTAGCTTGCATGCTATAGGTGCAGTGAAAATTAACAAGGAAAAGCCTCTCAGCTCGGAGCAGATAGTGTTTCGATCTGCAATCCGACTAATTCGGATTGATCCGATAATTTGAATTAGATGCAGATATTCGTATTCGTCTATTTAATACGGATAGATCCTTAATGCATTTCGGATAAAGGATAAGGATTATCTGGATAATAATTATATATATATATGCTTTCATTATTGATGAATTAACATTTTATCACTAACACTAAATTTAATTAATATCATATTTCCTTTTAAGCGTACGTAATATAAATGTTTAAAATTCTCACGCGATCCAGTTTAAATATGAGAAACTTGGAAATATGTGCGTATTTTAATATAACCACATATAAAGGTCCATGGCATTTTACTTATTTGCATGGGTAGTGTAACCATCGTTGGGAGAGCTTGCCGAGTTTAACTCCGATGGTTGACGTTAGAAAGTCGCATGAATTTGGCAGTAATTTATAGGACGCAGGTATTAATGATTTATTAGGCATTTATTATAAAAAGAATGTATATTTAATTAAGGATGGTTTTTGAAGAGCATTCATTAGATACATTTGATATCGTAACTAAGAGCAAGGGTGACCCTTTATATGCATTCTCCAACACCACTACTACTACATTACTCCATTACTACTACGTTGATGCTTCTTAAGTAACATCTAGCCACCAAGAATATTTAATAATGCCTAATATTAGAAAGGTAAGATTACATGGCTATGGCAATACAATTATGGAAGGTATGTGACAATGAATTAGACAAATACAGAAGTGGGAGCCAAGGAAAAAAATTATTCATTACAGTAGTACAAATCCTAATTTTGTAAATAAATGGATGAGAATACTTTGTTTAATGGTCTTGTTTTACCAACCGCATAGAATACTGATGATAAATCACAGTTTATTAGCATAGATTCAAGTGGACTTAAAGTGAATTATACAGGTAAGATATGTAATAAATTTTAATAAGAGAAATTTCTCAGAAATATATTATATATTTAAAAATTTTTTTAAAGATCCGAGTGATTATAAAACTGTTGTAATTCGTGCCAATAATCCAATTCCTTTACAATGCAGATTATTTTACTTTGAAATTGAAATTATAAATGAAGAAAAAAATAGGTAATATTAATAATTATTTCATATATTAAATCATTACTATTATAAATTTTCACAATCACTTTAATTCTATTTAGTAATAGAATGATTGGGGTAGGATACTGTACAAACCAAATAACATAAGTGTTTTCATGTCTGGTAATAACAGACTAATAGACTATTTTTTATTATTACATATTAATGCTATGTCATAACATCTCTTAGAAAGTAAATATGTAGAAGATAAAGAAAATAAGGTAATTAAATCATTGGGTGTACTTACCATAGTGACGATAGAGATTTTTTTTGTTCTGGAAGTGGCAAGCCATATGGACTGACATATACTGTTGGTGATACAATTGGATGTTATTTGAATTTTAGAAATGATGATAAGATGATATTTTATACTAAAAATAGTATGAATCTATCATATAATCGAGTTAATTTACTATTAGTTCCAAATTACTATAGCAAGACTCTATGAATCTCAAGACTTAAACCAAATTTTCCATGCTTCTTTCTGCCTGACAATTCGAGGAAATAGGAGGTTTGATCGATCACTAAAGAATTCAAGTTCAATTAGAATGATCTTTAACAAATAGAATCGAATACTACTTTTAAAGAATATTTCTATAATTGAATTTGAATTAATTTGAATTACTAATCCAAATTAAAAATTCAAATTATAATTGAATTTGTTGAAGCAATCCAAATTCAATTCTAGATAGCCTTTTTAAAATAGGATTGAAACACTAAAAGCAGATCGAGTCTAATATGAAAAAATTGAAAAAAAAACTGAAAAATAGTGTATCTTCTTTTGAAAAAGCTCTTTTTCATCAGTTGTATACTAACTTAAAGAAAGTGTCAACCTCTATACTATCTTGGAGAGATTATTTGGCTAACCAAATCATAAGTGATAATTTTATTATAGTAAGACAACTTATACTAAGATTGCAGAAAATATTTATAGTAAGTATAATATTGAACTATTTTTAATTAAATAAATTAAATCTCATAAAGTTATATTATAATTTTATTGCTAAAAACTAAAAGGAACCATGGTTCTTTCAACACCTGCAATAATCCAAGAAAAGTGCAATAAATTTGTGGTAGACTATAATAAGCTTTATGCAAATACTTTGTCACAAAAATACTTACATAATGGAATATGGAAAGAGAGCAATAAATATCTAGTAGGTGTTGCAGATAAGATCTTGGATACTTTGTGAGTAATAGTATTCATATATTAAAATATGATTTTGTTATATGCAAATTTAAAACCATCTTACTTTTTTAACAGAAATGATACATAGTACAATCTCATATTTGGATCCAACTTCGCAGAGTCGCTAAATGAAGGCATATACATAACAAACATTATTGTACTAGCTATTTGAGCATCTTTAAAAGATTTACTTTTTGGGAGGATGTTGTTTGTGAACTCATAAGTATATAATTACAAAGTTGTAATCTATCCCTTAAATTGTAACACAGGCAAATTTGCCTGTGTTTTTATTAAAAAGTTTAATTTTTTTAATAAAAACTT
>CAJVPY010005556.1:0-11357 GCA_910591965.1 Dentiscutata erythropus
TTACTAAACAATAATATCGGTTTTATATGAAAAATAAGATTGTAAATAAATTATTATAATAAAATCTTAAATTTGATTGGTTGGCCTATCGTGGGACCACATATAGAAACGCGTTATTTCGAGATGCGCGTGTTTTTTTTTGAGTCAATATACGGTTTTAAAAAAGTAAAATTTCAAAATAACGTCCATATGTGTTATTACTGCACGTGCAAATATAGTAAAGCTGCTTCTCTGTTGTTTTAGGGACATAAAATAGTCAAATTTAAGGTGCCAGTATTAAAATGATTAATAGTTGATCGACTTAGAACATTTTAGCGAGGATAAAAAAGATCCAACCGTTTCTTTTGCGGACACCAGAAACGAGAGATGCAAATTTAAATTGGCGGTTGAGTCACAGGTCGATTAAGGCAAATCGGGCACCAATCGGCATCACACAATCCCGATATGGCCTGATTGGATACAAATCGGGTTCATATAGGCGTTCAATATCTGTTTCAAATCAGGTTCATATCGGGATTGCATGATGCCTATTGGAGCCTTCATTCGACCTGTGAGAATCATGCAGATTTAATGTTAAATCATGCAGATTCTTTTTTTTTTTTAATGTTAAAGGTGAGACATCATGCAGATTCTTTTTTTTTAATGTTTAAAGGTGAGACATCATGCAGGTTCCTGTAGTGTTACACTGAGTGAAGTTGCTATGAAATTTGGAAAGACTAATTTAAAAAACGTAAATCCAAATGAATGCTTTAGAATTGGAATAACTTAGACAAAGTGATAGGAATAGTCAGTTATTGGGTTCCATACACTTCACCGACGCTCATTTGGTAGACACGATACTTCGCCGACAAGTAATTCATATATATGTTTTTTTCTTATATCATGAATTGCACTAACCATAACCCTAGTTCTAAACTAATCCTAATGACTAGAATTACTTTGTCTGTGAAATGAACTGTCTACGAAATGAGCTGTCGGTAAAACAAACTTTATATGAAGTGAACTTGTCTATGAATTGATTGTTTATAAAAAAAATTGATTGAGCAGAATCGCAGTTGTTACTAGGGACATTACATATTTCTTATTATATTAATAGAAAATATTGAACGCCGAAATGGCTTTCTGTGATGAATCAAAAAATGTAACTTTTGTATTATGCCCTCCAGACAATTAACGATTTTTTTTGGACCTTGAGAAAAAATATATTGACAAGGACAAAGTAATGTAAGTTTGGAAGTTTAGAGGCATTCTCGAATTTTACGAGCTTGTAAAGTTTAAATATCGAAAGTTATAAGATATCTTTGTAACTTTTTTTAACTTCGAAAATACTATATATTAAATATGAATAGTAAATTATGATGTTTAAGGATATTTTTCAAACTTGAGAGTTTTAGAATTCAAATATCAAATTTACTAGATAGATTCTTGCCAAGAGAGCCAAGAGAACTCTAATTTTATTATTAGCAACCGAATTTGATTGGAGCAGATAGTGTGAAAATCCTTTTATTAACCATAGTTTTCTGATTTTCGTTTAAGGCATGTCAAATGCATTAAAAGTTTAAAATGCATTCGGCTATTAGATTGGTAAATCATATGGAAGAACTGTGATACAAAAACAAGGTGGCTTTGTTATTAAAAAAAGTATTGTGGGGAGATTATGAGAGAAAAATAAACAAAAAAGTAATACGAATTTAATAACGGAGATTTCACCGAGATTATTGCTAGTTTAGTCAGTCACATTGTAGTTTGTTTACGCATAACATGAATAAGCGGACGTTCTATTTCATTACAGAAAATTCTGCAGTGAACTTAGAAGAAAAGCCTTCTCATCAAATTAATTTGACAAAGAACCACATGTCTTATTGCCAATTCTGAGTGAATCAATAATAGATTGTTTTAGATAATAAAGACCTGGACATTGTCTTTGCGCATACATAGGTAACAATTTGTGAAGCATTACACTTTAGGTAGAGCACCAAGTGTTTCTCGAATATAGATAACAAACGAAGAACATTGCTTTTTTAAGATAAATTAATGATATTGTTTGGTAGAATTAAAAGAAAATTTATGTTAATATATAGATAAATACTTATATTCGTTTTCATATTAATAGGTCAACTTTTCTATTATGTCTCAAACTCGTAAAAAGGCGTTCAGAAATATTATTGTCAGCGAATACTCACACGTCCATTACACACGTTTCAGATTTACGAAAATAAAATAAAATATTAAAATATTAGAATATTATAGTAGAATAAATAAACAGTTAGAAAGAGAATTTTATGTACGTTTACTTAATTGTTTAAAAATTTGGTCGGAGTAAGGTTCACGAATATTCATTCATTGATTTAAATAACCTGAAACGTTTTAACTTACACAAAAGCCAAAGCTTACATTTTTTACGAGTAATTGTAAATTCAAGATTATTATGATTTTACCTTTTACTATGTTTCTGTGACTAGTAATTTATGCTTAGTCATGTTTATGATGGTTTTGAGTGAAACCTTTCGCGGTTACATTGACGTGTCACGCATGCCTATGCGCAAAAATTATGGTCGATCATTAATAATGTCGAATGCAAACTGCAAAATGATAAAGTAACCAGATAAATTACTTGTGAAAAGTGTAGAAAATTCTTTTTTTTATTTTTTTTTTATTAATAAAAATTTTAATTGGTTCCCTAATGATCGGTGTGGATTTGCTAATGAGGCTTAAGTAGTCGAAAAACGTGGGCTACTTTCGCTAATACCAATTCACAATACAATATAAACAATAATCTAACCTGCATTAAATAAATTGAATAAATGCTATCATATCGATTTGACGTTTAATGTTTACATCGTGATGTGATCCAGGATCTGCAATTATTCAAAAGAGTATCCAATATCTATTATTAAAATTTCTTATGTGCATAATATGAAATTTATTAATGACTATGATAATATAATAAAAATATTAAAATTTTTCTGTACTATGTACTGTATATTATTCCATGCTTTGTTGAAAAAAAGCTTTGTATGGCGATGAAATAATAACCGGCAAAGCTAAATTATTTTCTGATGTAAAATTCAAAATTCCGTGTAAAACTCAGTATAAATTTGTAACTCAGTATCACTTAATTTCTATTTTAATGTACTATTTTTTTATGGTTCATCGAAACATAGAAGACCCATTTTAATGCAATTTAATGGTTTCAGATTCATAGTAATGATGTTCAAAGGGTTTACATTTCTATACAAATCTAGTTAACTAGAAAATTTGTGCTTCAAATATTTCCGCGATCCATGCATTATGTTACACATGTTACATTTTGATTTTTGTTTATAGATTTTTGTGTTTAAAGATGGATAATAGGATCTTCTTATTGTTCCTTCGAAATCTAAATCTAAAAACGTTCAGTTGATAAATGCCATACATGGAATGAATGACAAATAGTGTTTGACTTTCTACTAGCAGCTAGATGATAATAGCAATCCTCAACAGTACACGAATCCGAATTAGGATAATTAGTTCTAATATTAGAAATGTTAGTAAATTTATTTATTTAATTTCAAAAAGAATTTTTTTTTTTTAAAACGCACCCAAAGTAGAAAACAATAATTACTATAAAAAACAAGTCCGAAAAATGAATTTCACCGACTTTCCGATTCTAACTTGTCAAATTTTTTATTAATCGGCATGATGCATGGTTTTTTTTTTCTTGCCAAAAATATAATCTAGCTATAAAATTCATTTAAATAATATATTAAATATATTAAATATATATTAACGTTAATAAAATTGTCGATTCAAAAAAATTTCTTGGTTTTATTTTCGTAATACTTGCATTAAGTAAATTAATTTATACCGAAAATTATGGCCATAAATATTAGGATTAACATTAAAAGAATAAGTAATAAATAAATTAATCTTACGTTACATATAAACATTCCGATTCTAAATTTATTTAGAAAAAAAAAAAAAAAATTTAAAATTGTTTTTTAAATATTTCTCAAATTCGAAACTTTATAATGTTAATTTCCTTTAAATGTAAAGTGATCACAAATTCCATTTTTGGTCAGTATCGTCTTTGTTCTGAATTCGACTGCAGGCCCAAGTTTTAGAGAGATCTTTGATGTCATTGTTACTATGTATAAGTCACCTTCACATGCATATTTGCATAATATCGATATATAAATGTATTTATTTATATGAAATCCCAGTTTTTTCTAACAAAAGGAACGGTAAAATTTTTACCTTTGTATAATAAAAAATAAAAAAAAAATAAAAAAATTCCTGTTTTATTTTTTATTAATCTTATTTATATATATATAAAAAAAAAAAAATAGTATATGACAGCCTTACGAGTAAATAACATGAATAAATCAACTTCTGGTTGTCATATAAGTCGAAAAGATGACGTAAATACCAATAATATAGGAATAGGATATCCTGGCGATAAATCTTTATCCGTAAAAAGTGAATTTTACTCATCCATGTCACAAGAGGAACGTCAAAAAATGGAAGAACAACAACGATTACTTTTGGCTCAAATACAAGAACAAAGTGATAGTGACGATGATAGTTATGATGATGATAATGATAATTATGATTCTACCTATAATTCTTCAATACTTTCTTTAATCTCTTCTTACGCTAGTGAATATATTGATATTCAACGTGAAGATTTTAAAGATGTCAAAGAAATTATACCTCTCACTCCGAAACCTTTGAATTCTCCTACTTCCCCAAGAACTGTTTCTCTTGGAAAAATAAATCTTGCTTCGTTAAAAGGTGCTTTAAATCGTCCTAGGAATTCAAAGCATCTTAAAAAGTTGAGCGAAATGAACATTTCTCCTCCTGAAGCAAACGAACCAATTCTATTTGAATCCAAAGTTGCAAAATGGTCTTCTTCTGCTCTTAAAAAATCTTCAAATAAATATCTTATTTTAACAAGAAATTCTTTATGCGCTTTTAAAAGTGCCGATAAAGCCGCTAAAATATTTGATGGTTTACCTCTTTGTACTCTACCAAGAAAATTAAGTGCTGATAGTAGTTCCTCTTTAGATACTACGAATCAATTGGACTCAAATGCTAAAACTTTACCCGCTGAACACGTTATACTTTGTCTGGCTACAATTTTTGCTATTACCGAACAGCTCACTCCTGAACCTCATATAAGGATAGATCATATGTCTTCCCTAAAAAAACAAGTTACTGTTTCTATAACTGCTCCTGATCTTCAAAAACATCGTCAATGGCTCACTGTTTTAAGATCCGCTGTTCATAATGCTGGCCCAATAGGTCCTTTATTAACTTATGATCAACGAACTTGGATAATGAATAAATTAAGTTCTTTAGATGATTTATCTGATGAAAATGAACGAAAATTAGTGGCTTATAGAGTATTACTTAAATCTTTATCTGATGAGGATCAAGATGGTCAATCTGATAAAGATGCTAAAACTCCTGTACTATTGATATTAGGAAAAAACAATTTTTATATAATTCCAAGTAATTTAAGAAATGATGGATTACCAAGTGAGGATAATCGTAAAAGTAATGATTACAAGATCAACTCTACAAAAAATTCTAATTTAATAAAAGAAATCGATTTTTGGAAATATAAATATCCTTTATTATGTATCACTGATATCCGTTCAAATACTCTTGATGATACTTTTATGATTAGTTTTAAAAATAATATTAATTTCTCAAAACGAACGATTGTTATTTCTTCTCTTTTAAGTGATACTATAATAACTGAGATTAAATCTATTGTCAATTCAATTACTTTTTGGTGGACGGACCCTTCTTACAAATCAAATCCTATGTCTCCAATTTCTCCTGTATCTTCTCTAACGTCTCCAACCGGAAAGATATCTCAAGAAACTGGTATAGGAAGAATGATTGAAGCTCAGTGTCATGTATTAAATATCTCTAAATCTAGAATATCATTTCATATCGAATATGTTCTTGGATTTGAAAGTGTTCAAGTTGGTGTTGATAATTTACCATTTAAATTCGTGTTACTTCCTCCAAAAGGTGTAAAAAATGAAACTTACACAAATAATGAATTAATGGCTATATTTAATTCATTAAAGTATCATCCATTACTTTTGGAGATTGTTTTGAGTAACATCAATTTATTTGAACTTCAAATTCAACCGAGTTCTCCAAATAATGAAGGATGTAATATGCTTGCCACTGTATTATATGGTTTATTAATATCAAATTCTAAGCTAAAAACATTAAACTTGAGCTCATGTGGAATTACGAGTGAAACTATAACTGAGATCGGAAATGCATTATTCACAGGAAAGGCTAGTTTGGATCGATTAATATTAAGTGATAGTTCTATAACGAGAGAAAGTGCTCAAGCATTAGCAAATGGAATAATGAAACATTCGTCATCAATTAAAGAACTTGATATTTCAAATTGTAAATTAAATTATGATGGCTTAATGTTGATACTTCAAGCACTTTACACAAAAAAACCAGAAGAACTCGAATCATTAAATCTTTCAAATAATATATGTGATGTTGATGAAGTTATTTTAATAGAATTATTCTCAAGATCCAAAAATTTACGTTCATTAAATATACGTAATTGTTTAAAATTCTTTACTGGATCAAAACCAATAATTTCATTAGAAACATTTAATGAAACACGACTCACTACATTAGATTTTGGTGGAATTCCATTGAACAATAAAACACATTTACTGTCATTATATGCATATATCCGATCTCCAGCATTTGCTAAAGTAAAATATTTTAGTATTGATCATTGTAATTTAGATGGTGAAGCATTAGCTATAATACTTTCTTATATTACTACATCACCAAATTATGAAACGATTAGAGTTTGGGCCGGAGGAAATTTCATTGCGAAAACACCAGCTAGTTGTAAAGAATTTTGTTATGCTGTGCGTAATGATTGGACTCCTGTTTGGTTATCATTGGAAAACTCTATTATCGGTTCAAATGCTGAACAAGTGGTCGAAATTTTATCTTCATTTTGTGAAAACACTGTTATAAAATACTTGGATTTATCAAATCCTCAATTTATATCTAATGAAACAGTTACACAAAATTCTCAAATGACGACGACCATTAAAAAAGCTTGTGATGTTATTGGAAAGTTATTTAAAACGAATAATCATATCTTGGAATTAAATTTACGAGGCAATTCAGATCGAAAATGGGGTCCTTCTTTAGGTACACAATTACTGGAATTAGAGGATAATGCTAAATTGGAGAAATTAAATATAGAGGGAAATTCTATCGGTGATCAAGGTATAAAATCGTTAAGTGAAGCTTTGAAAAGAAATGTGTCACTGAAAAGTTTAAGGATCGACAGAAATGAGGTAATTTTTTGCGAAAATAATATTTTAATATCTTTGAATATGATTTGAACGTGTGTATTATTAACATCCCTTTTTTTTTTTACGCGTTAATAGATCGGAATTGAAGGATATGTATCCCTACATCAAGTTCTAATATCCCGTCAAAATACAACACTTCAAAATCTTGGATATCCATTAAAAGATCTACAAACTCATAATGAAAATTTAGATGCTAAATTAACAACAACGTCACCAATTTCGAAAACAATTTCGAAAGCCAATCAAAAAATTATTTCAGAAAAACAAAAGGGTAATTTCAAACAAATAATTGATGAAATTATGTTTATCATTGAAGAAAATTCGTATAAAATGTCGAAGACAGTAATGATCAATAACACCTTAAAAAAATGAAATGTAAAGTATTTTTAGAATTACATAATATATAATTTTTTGCTTTTTTTTTTTTTTTTTGTTTAGAAAAGTTATTAATTCGACCATCTAAGTGAGCCTACCACCTCAAACTAATGTAGGATATAATTTTCACCTCGAAAAAACTTACTATTTTATTATATTATATAAAGATGGGTAATTTCAAAGAGATAAAGTAAATATTTAGATTAAAAAAATACATTTAACGTAAATTTAATTTTTTATTAAAGATAATAAAAATGTTTAATCTCAATTCTCAACATTTTTGTTGTGCGAATCATTGATCTGGTTTGGTGTTCGATTTATGCTTAATAACTTACGCGATCGTTTGAACAAAATAAATCTATCACGTGGAATAAAATAATTTGAATGATTTGGATGTACGTACGTACGTGCGTACGTAACTCATTTGCATACCACCAGGGTTCCCAATTATAAGTTATTTATGTAAATAGATACGAACCTTATTAAATTTGAAATTTTTGATAATCTATATTTGACCTCCGACGTGTCTCGTGACGTGGCTTTCTTATATTTGTCCGCATCATATTTGAGAAGTCATCAGATTGGAATGCATATATGATAACTACTGTATGATAGCAAAGGCAAACCAATAAAATACTATAGCGTCTGAATTCTATCTAAACCGTTAGGTATTAGCGGAAACGAAGTTTCCCGTTTGTACACGTACGGGGTGTTCAATCGATTATTATTTTCAGATTTTTGATGAATATATGAATTCGCACTACTTTAGGTACTCTTTTTTTTTTTTTTTACCCAACTAACATACAAAATCGTATCGTATTTTTTTTCTTTGCTATAGTTCTAGACTAGCTCTATATTGTAACATTGTAATAGAGGGTTCTACCATAAAATCCCGAAAACCATAGAACATAATACCGACCAAATTGGCCAACATTATAACTAATGCTGGCTAACTTTGTCGGTATTATGTCCCTTCGGGAATCTGTCTTTCGGGATTTTGTGGTAAACCCGAAACTAATATACCTGAGTGATAATATTCAGATAAAATTTTGAATTCGGATAATTATATCGAATTATCCGGCTATCCGCCATTTAATTTATGATCGTTATTTACAAGTCACCAATGGAAGTCACCATCAGCTAGTTGAGTTTTACCTTTTTTAAAACCCAATATTATACGTGTCTACATGGTAATTATTTCTTATCTTCCGGTTTATCTGAACATCTTTCGGAGTAAGTCAAAGACGGATAGACAGATACAGATAAACTCCGGTTTATCTGAACGGATAGACGGATCCCACCTCAAAAATGTCGATATAACCAGAGTTATTGCATTATATAGTATAATAATAATATAATAATAATAATAATAATAATAATAATAATAAAATGTCTGGAGAATTGCTTCGTTATAATGAGGGATCCGCTTTAATGGGGTCTGCTATAACGAGAATAGAGTGTATTTTGAACTGGTCAATCTATTTAATTTATTAGGGAATATGTCTGATAATTGAAAGCCTGTTGACAGGTTTTCCCTTGGCGGCACTCATATATGACCCTAACTATGTTTGATTAGTTAGTCGATTGAACACCCTAACGGATCAGATATTTTTATTAAATACCCGTAATCTCAATTAAACAACTAGTTTAGTTCACACACTGAAAATCTAACACAAAATAAGAATGAAAAAGTATTAAAAAAAAATAATAAAATAGTCAACACTGATAAAATTTTTTTTTATGTATTGAGTTTGCAATGACTATTAAAAAAGATTAGTAATGGGCGCCGCGCGGGATTATAATTAGCCGATCTGCATTAGCATAGTGTTAACAAAAGATCACTGGCAAATATAGATAAAGTTCATACTCATACGTATACATATGGTCCAGATTGTTAGGTGTCTTATTTTAATAATAGGTATAATAGTAATCTGAACTATTTTACAAAGCTTTGTTTACATCCCACGTATTATGTAAAGAAAATTTGGGGCAAACGCAGATTGTTCATCTCTATCCACGCGTGATACGTGGAGAGAAATCTACAAATCACAACAGATTATATAAAATGTTTAAAAACCTGTCATTTAACGACGAATCTAACCTAAATAGTCGGTTTTCAATTTTCAATTAGTGGAAAATAATTTAGCCGGTCAAGTCAGTTCATTATCGCGATGAGAAAAAAAGATGGTCGAGACCATCTTTTTTATCGTAGATTTGTGTTGATTGGCTAAAATTTAATGTATCCTTCAATTATCGCGGTACCTTGCTTGAGAGCACTCTTGGTACGGAATTATGCATTATTTATTTCCCGCGTATGCGAAAATAAGAGGTAAACCCATAATCAGCTGTCCTCCAGGTAATAGAAATTTATCGTAATGGGAAATATGGTGTTATTCTTTATTAATATGACACCGTGATGAGTTTTCAACTCAAATAGCTTTCTTTTATAACTTTTTCTATACTAACTAAAATAATCTTCATCTTTAATAATACAATCAATTTAAAAAAACTTTTGCCTTTTATAATAGCGCAGACTAAGAAAATTATAAAAAACCTTTGCACTAAATAACTCGTATTTTATTATGTGATTAAAAGAATTTTAAAGCCTTCGTTTAAATAACCTTATAGCGACGGCTAAGAGATTTTAAAACCTTCATCCAAATAATACTATTGTGCTAGCTAAGAGAATTATTTTCAAACCTGGTATAATACACCCAGAGAAATAACTAAAGATTATTATCTTGTTTTAAAATAATTATTGCAAATATTTTAAATTAGTGGCAAGAATAATCAGATTCTTAGGGTTATGCCTACAGCGTAGAAAACCAGATATTAAAAATATCCGAGTGAACTATTAATAAAAACTATCCAGATACAATTTCTACAGGATTTATTTAAGTTATAGTTTATAGTAAACTTTACAAAAAAAATTTTTTTAAACATATGAAGAACTTTGTTTTAAATTGGTTCAGCAATAATAATTGCTATATATATATATATATAACAAATTTTTTTAATTTAAATATTAGTAAACTATTAGCTATTCCTCTCAATAATCGGATTGGTATTGAATTAACTTATTTCGAAAATAAGTGGGTTTAAAAAGATTATGTCTCCTGCTTTAAAATTTCGAATCAGAAAAAAATTAAATAGACGTAGCCAGTGATAAAATTAGCTTCTTTCGACAAATACCTACCAGTAAGCGATTATATTGATATACTGTATTAAAAATTTTGATCTTCAACGCGTCTGTCTGTGGCGCATTTCTTTTATACAGTATTTGTTCTGCATCATGTTCAAAAGGAGTCTAACTTATGCATTAGATGAAATACATATCGTGAGTATAATAATAGGGGCAAAACAATAAATACTATAGTGGTTGAATTCTTTACAATAACATACTCTATTTCAATTAAGCAATTATAGAGATTCACTCCGAAAGTCTAACGCCAAAGAAAAATCAATAAAACGGATAAATCTTTTTTATTCAATAAATATTATACTATATCGCGATTTTGGGTCAAAATCCCGAACAATAGATCCCCGAAAGAACGTAATACCGACAAAGTTAGCCGGCACTAGCCATAATGCTGGCCAATTTAGTCGGTATTATGT
>CAJVPY010005557.1:0-11351 GCA_910591965.1 Dentiscutata erythropus
TGGTTTGTTTGAGCTTTTTCCTAACTTGACCAATAATGATCTTGTTATGTTGGTATGTGAGTATCCATGGTTTTAGTTTTTTAGGAATAGTATTTGGTTGATAGGCGAATGGGTTTGTACCTAATGGTTGGTATTGTAAATGTATTGTGCGAAGCTATAAGTTGCTGATAATTCAGAAAACAGAACCAGTATAGTTTTTTCTCTTTGGGAAGGTGTCGGAGTTTGGGGGAAATGTGTTGCCATTATAGCAAGTGGGCATTATCTGCTAAGCTAAGTTGTTCTAAGTAAAGAATATGCTTGTTGCGGAGCTGTTGTTTGAATACTTTGTATTTGCTACTTTTGGATAGTATAAGTTCTAGTGGTGTATTGATATTTTGTATAGTTTGTGGACAGGCTATACTTGGATTGGTTGTTATACTGATTTCAGCCTGTTGTAGTAACATAATTATTTTATATATAGTAGTACCTCTGTTGGGTCCTTCAATAATGGGCTGATGGTG
The DNA here is from genome assembly GCA_910591965.1 of Dentiscutata erythropus. NCBI lineage: Eukaryota > Fungi > Glomeromycota > Glomeromycetes > Diversisporales > Gigasporaceae > Dentiscutata > Dentiscutata erythropus. The sequence continues at coordinate 501 of CAJVPY010005557.1, forward strand.
TTGTAGAATGCTAGTAATTGACCAGAGGTTGTTTTGAAGTTGTTGAGCCTAATATGGGTAGTGGTGCCAAGCATAGAGCTGTTGTTGATCCTAAGTAAAAAATTGCTGGTGTGGTGCTGGAGCTGTATATCCCAGATGTTGCGGATATTGTAGATATTATAATTAAGCATTGTGCTGTTAGGAATTGACCAAGCTAGGTGGGCTTTATGTTTAGCAATAGTAAGATATGTGCCTAGCATTTTGAGACATATTGATTGTGGAATGACAATGTTATAGATCCTGTATTCTACTGTAGGAATTATGATCGTGTTGATAATGTAAGTTATTTGCTTGTCTGTTATCTTTTTGGTACTAGCTGTATATGCCAAATTGAGAGCTTCTTCTTGAATCAGTTTGATCTGTTTAGTGTGTTTATTGTTAAGTGTAAACTAGCATCCTAGAAATTTAAAAGGCTGTTTAGAAGGTGTTGATACTAGGTTTGTTTGTAAGAATAAAATATTAGCTATTGTTTGGTTGGATATGAAGATAGATTTGGAGGGGTTAATTTGGATATTGGCCATATTGTAGAATGATGAAGCTGTTTCTATTATTTTTTCCAGGTTGTTTTTAGATTGGGCTATCCAGAAGGTGTTATCCATGTAGGCGAGTACTGATATTGAACATTGTAATTGCTTAGTAAGGGGTGAAGTGAAGCTAGACTGCCAAGATGTCTGCATAGTATAGCCGGGTAATTGTAGTGATATTTTTGAGATAAGTGGGTCATAATAAATTCACCAAAAAAGTGGAGTAATAGTTTCACCCTGGTCAATTTTATTCTGGACTGCATAGTAATTAGTGAGGCCAAAGTTAGTAATAACTCTGTTAATGCGGTCTGAAAGAAGGTTGGTAAAGATGCTAATAAGCTATTGAGGCATGCCAATTCTTTGTAGAGATTTTAGAAATAGACTAAAGTTGACAGAGTCATAGGCTTTACTCATGTCTTGTGAGAGGATCTATAGCTGATTGGAATTGCATATTGCGTCTTCTATAATATTGTTAAGGATATGAATTGGAATAGAGATAGAGTTGTCTAGTAGTGCAACATAGTTGAAGGGGGATAGAATTTTATTTTTGGAGAGAATCTTGTTAAGACAGTTAGTAAGAAGCTTGGTATAGAGCTTCTTGATATATTCAATAAGGCTTATAGGTCTAGTGTTGGCCAGGTTGCTATCAAAGATTGGTTTTTTAGATATAGGATAGATTCTTCCTTCTTTCTATTGTTTTGGGAGGAAAGACATCGGTTTAGAAGGGCAGTTATTCCTTTGATGAAGCTTGAACCTGCATGTTTAAGCATTTTATAGCTTATTCCAGAGGGTCCACAGGCTTTGTTATTAGGCATCTGGCTAAGAGTAGTAAGTATCTCCTTTTGAGAGAAGTCTGTAAGTGCTTCTGAGTACTAGTTTTGCTGAATATGCGATTTAGAGTTGTATTTTGTTTGCCAGTGTGAGTTGAATATATCTTGGTCGATTGTACGCAAGGCAGTCCAGTCACTAAAGTGTTGTTGGATATGTAGTTTGATATCTGTGAGGTCTGTGACAATCTCCTGATCAAGTTTGATGTTATTCAACTTGACTGGGTCTTTATGCCAATTGAGAATACTATTTAGCATAGATGTAGAGCTTGTTTGAAGGTTAGTATATCTTTTTATAATAGCCTCTGTAATTTGTTGGTGTGTCTGTCTAATATTTTCCAAGTTTCTTGTGTGGAATAGTTTCTTCCATTCAGAGTTGGCTTCAACTATCCAGTCTCTAATGGTTAAACTGCTAGTATGAGTGTGGAAATCTCAAGCTAATGTATACTGTTAAGCTGTGTTATTGTGTTATTAATGTGTAAAGGAATTTGGAAGCCAGATTTAGTTGAGCGTTTTACTGTTTTTATTATATTACCAAGCTTCTTAAGGCTATAGTGGAGCTGGGTGGCCTTGGCAGAGAATGTATAATAGAAGTTACAGACTGTAAATCGCTTATTGGGAATATGTTTAAGTGCTGCTGTAATTAAACTGGTCTGGATTTTGTGCCAGGTTGTTTCAAAAAACTCTGAGCTTGTTGGAGCGAGTGGTGTATAATGCCGTAGTAATTTTGAACTGACTTGTTCTGCAAAGTTTTTCCATTCTTCTTTGTTCATTGTTTTGTAGTTAAAGACTCTTCTTCGAATGCGGGTTTTATGTCTTTGTTGTCCTGTTGTTGCATAGGGGAAGAGCCAGCAAGAGATTAGGATTTTATAATCACTTAAAGTGCTTGTATCAGAGTCATCAGTTTTATAGTCAGTAAGGTATTGAAGGATTGGTTGGTATGCCCAAATAAAGTTAATTTCACTACTGAGATTGGCTCTGTGCCATGTTGGTGCTAACATGTTGGAGTGTGACACTAGGTTGTCCATGTTGTTGTATGCTAGATACTGAAGAAGTTTATATTTGATTGACTGTGAGTGGATATTGTCAGTAGAGGCGTTGAAGTCTCCTAAAGTTATAGGAAGAATGTTTTGCATTTGGGCTTGCTGCAACTATTGGATTACTGTGTTTTGAACTTGTAATCGGAGTTGGGCATCATTGCTGGGAAGATAGAGAGAAATAATACGAAACTTGAAGTCATGTTTGAAGAGAAGGTCAATTTCGATTGCATACCCTGCTATGAGGCTAATATGGTGAATGTGTGGTGCTAAGCTGTTTCGAATCATAATTGCAGTTCCTGATCGAGAGCTATCTGTGCATGACCATAGGTAGGTGTAATGTTGGGTTTTGTCTCATTTGTATCGAATTGTTTCACTTAAAAGTTTTGTTTCTGTGATACTAATAATATCAAGGTTTTGTTGTAGACAGTAATGTTCCTAGGCTTCTTTTTTGATATCGTTATTAAATCCTTGTACATTGTGTATGCAGATAGAGAGTGTTAGGGGGTGAAGAGATGTGGAGTTTGTATTAGTACTCATTTAATTAGTTTGTATCCATCGGTGCAGTGTTGCCGCCCGGTGGGTTGGAGCTGGATGCTTTAGTAGGTGTATTTGTAGTGTTTACTATTTGAGAAGTGGCACTAGCTAGTAATTGAACTGTACTGGGGGATGGGGGTTGATCTGTGGCATTGTTAAAGATTGTCTAGCTAGGTTTTGGTAAGGGTGGAAGCTCCAAAATGAAGTCAGAAATTGTTTTAACTAAAAAGTGTTGTCTTAACACTTTCATAGTGAGTGTAACATCTTCTTGGGACTGAATTGGGAGTTTTAATTTGATACTACGAGATGTAAGTATTTTTCTAATTTCTGTAATCTCTGCTGGGATCTCAGGAAGGGGCTGTGAGGTGTTGGATGAATCTGTTTTGTTTTCTGTTTTGCTAGTTGGAATTTGGATCCAGTTGGCAGGTAGCTTGGAAAAAAAGAAGTGTTTTCTCAATGTTTTGGCTATGCTAGTTAGCTGCTCAGGAGTGGTAATAGAAAGAGTAATGCCAATATCCTTTAGAAGGTGGTCTGCCTTAGGTAGGTATGGTTTGTCAGTAGGGTTTGCTTGTAATATCTCTGTAGATAATGGAAATCTAAATCTATATTGTGGTGTAATTTGTTGGATAAATTTCTTGGCCTCTGTATCACTTGTAATTGGGAAGGAGAATTGGGTACTTGTGCAGATCTTACTGGGGTCTATTGGAAGGAGTGGCTTGGTAACAAAGTAGTCATTTGGTAAGAGTTTAAACATGTAGTACTCTCTAACTTGAGTTACTACTTGCTCCAATGTTAAAAGAGAAGTGGCTGCTTCGGGGTGGAAGGTCAAAGTAGCTATCTGGAATTTGTACTACTGTGTAGTAGTCAGCTAGCTTCCTTTTGTAGGCATCTAAGTATTGAAGAGCTGATCTATGAAAGATGAGGAAAAGTTTGCGTAGCTGCTTAGAAAGGCTATTATAGTTGGCAGGAAGTGCTGGTAGTGTAGCAAAGTATGTAGGTGGGAGTTCAGGGAATTTGTAAAGCTTTCTTAGTGCATTAACAATCGCTTTAATCTGTGATTTCTGTTTAATAGGGAGGGTAAAAGGCAAGATATTTTGGATTTCAGAAGAAATTTTATTTGGGTGATCTGGAAGTTGTTCTAATTTGTCTTTAAAAGCTCTGTTGATCTCTGCTTTAATATCTTTAGATGTGTTTTTATTTTCATTGGGAATTTTTAAAAATCCTCTTACGTAACGAATTGCCTCATATATGGATTTAGGAGTAGCTCTTGTAGTATTAATGTTGGATAAATGTTGGATAATGAGCATTTTTCTAAGCATGGAGTTGATAGTGTTGCGTGTTGCTAAATCGGTAATGGTAATGTTGTTGTCCTCCTTATAGGTTGAGGGGGCTTTGTTGAATAATGTGTTGAATTCTTTTTGATGTTCAGACATAGTTTTAGGGTTTCGAGTAAAAGTGGTAAAGAACTGGGTGTCACAATAGATGAATTTAAGCTGGATAGCATTAGGTAGGATGTATTGGGTCTGGTTAGTAGCTAGCTTGTAACTAACAAATTGGTAAATTCCTGCTAGTGTAGTGAGTGCTTGTGCAATAGTATCGTAAATCCAGGTGTTGGTATCAAATAGAGCATTAGTAGGCTTTGGGATCTTGCTTGTTACAACTTGTGCGAACTCCATATCATCTGAAGTGCCGATCATAAGTGAGGCGATGTTAGTTTTGGTGATCTGGCTATAAAGGGGCTTGAATGGGGCTGGTACACTATTGACAGTAGTTTTGTTAGCCTTGTTAGGGATAGTGGTAAGAGGTGAGATGTTCCTGGCTCGCTTTCTATTAGTAATAGCTACAAGTAGAGGAGGTGGGTTTTGTCGGGTGGCTGATGTAATTTGACTCAGAGGTGTGGATGGTCTAGATACAAAGTTGGCGATATGGTGCTGTGTAACTAAAGATGCATCAGATACTGTTGTGCTAGTAGTAATATCTGTATCCATTAGTGCAGGTGCAGTTTTGGCTATGTTTGTTTTTGGTGTAGTTGTTTTACTAGTGCTTCTATTAGATGCGTAGTCTGATTCAAGATTAGTTATATTATTGTATGGGATAAGGTAAAGATCAGCTGTCTGTTTAGCCTTCATATAAGGTTTCATACTATTATAGTATGTCTTTGTAATCGTTATCATATCAACATTGTGTTCCGGTTTTAGCTACTTGGCGTTGATGTCGACTATGTTGTTTTTAGATAAAGATAGGTCAAAGAGAACTGATTGGCTTGGGTCTTCGTGTTTACATACCCATTAGAAAGGGTAATCGACCAGGTTGGGGATCTTGCCAGATTTGGTAATATCGCTATAGAAGAGGAAGTTGTCAATATACTTTTGAATAGAGAAGTTGACAGTAAAGATAAGTTTGGTCCAGTCTCTAATAGTAATATTGACAAATTTTTTAGTATGTTCTAAAGCTGGAGACGTGGATGTTGTCTGGGTAGGAGTTTCTTTTTGTTCTGCTGGCCTGCGCCAGTAAGAAAAAATTCCTCTGGTGGAGGTAGAGCTTTCAGAGGCTATAGTTTTGTGTTGAGTTTTGGACTGATGAGAGCTTAATAATCCTTGTTTAATATTATTTTTGTGTAAAGTAGGGCTGTTAGTTTGTTTTATATTAGTAGAGTATAAGTAGTCCTTAGGACCACTTTTGCGAGACAATGAAAAAATTGTTTTTTGGTCTATTATAGTATTTTTTTGTCTTTTTCTCATAAATGACTCGTTCTTTTTCCAAAGTTGCACTTCTTTTAAGTAGATTAGAGGGTGCCGGATAACTTTACTTAGAAGCCGAGACTCAAGTTACTTAGTAAAATTTTAAAAATATAGCTGCAGGAAAATTTTTTCTTGTTTCTATTTTGGTAAAGTGATCTGCAGGAAGAGTTCTTTTAGAATATTATTTATTATTATATCTAAATATATAGTATCTAATATATATATATATATATATATGCATACATCCTTGAAAATTAAACTTTAACAATATATACTTAAAACAATAAGAAAAGTACATTTATAATCTGAATAATCCGAATATAATTTAGTTATTCATTTATTAATTCTTATAACCAATTATCTGTCAGATATTAGCTATCTGATAGATAAATAGGCAAATAATTTATAGATAGAAACTTTATTTTAACTACAGTCAGACCTCTCTAAGTGCACACTCTATAAGTGCATATCCTCTCTAAATGCACAGGCCTAAATATATACTTGACCTCTATAAATGCACTTTTTTTATTATTCTCTATATAAATGTTATTAAATTGTGGTCCCAAGAGCGTGCACTTGTAGAGATCTGACTGCATATAGAATAAAATAAAAATTAAATACAAACTTTCTAATTGCAAGCAATAAACTCATTTGAATTTTTTCTCGATTAGCATCAGCATATGCTAACTCAACAACATTTGTATTTTCTTCTGCACTACACCAATCTTCTTCAGCAATATTTGAATAATTATGATTTAATGATGCTAATCTCCATGGCTTCAAATAAAAATTTACTCATTCTATATTTTTTAAAAAACACAAGTAATTATAATTTGCACTATAATATTTATTTATTGAAATATATAATAAAACTTATACCTAATACTCTATCTTCATCTGATATAACAAATTCTTGAAATATATCAACTATCTGATCCTTATTAGCTACCAATAGCTTATACATTAAATTTTTTAAATTATCAGAAAGTTTTGACTTTAAAATATTTCTGCAAAAAATAAAAAAATTACATTAATTATATTATTAGTATTAATATTTAAAATTTTTGAAATTTTTAAATATACTTTCCTTTTATAGTGAACATGACAAGATTTAAAAATATATTTTAAATGAGTTTCCCAGTCTTTAGTCAGATCTAAATCTACAAGCATTAGAGCAAGACCTTTTGCTTGTGCAATATCAAGGTCATCAAAAATAACACACTAGCCGTTATTGTAGATATGTTTAATTTGAACCTCCTGTTTACAAAGCTCATTGACAGTTTCAATTACAGCTTTGAACATATGCTGATAAGAAGTTGCATTTGAAATATTTGTAAAAACTCATACATATGTAAGTACTAAAAATATAAAAATTAGTAATACAGTATAATATATAATAATTAAATATATATTGTATAATTTACTTAACTAATATTATGATTTGAATCAAATTCATTAAATTCAAATTCATTTATTCTTCCATAAACATGTTTAAATGTTAAATCAACTTGAAAATATCGAGCATGCAGAAGTCTTATTGCTATATCCTTATTCATGCACAATATAAAAACATGGCTATCTTCAAAAAATGTTATAATAAATTAAAGATTAATATATATACAATATATATATTATATATACAATCAGACCTTTCTAAATACACTTTTTGCAAGTGCACACTCTTTCTAAATACACACTCAAGTACTGGCCCAAATATATACTTGATCTATATAAATGCACTTTTTTTTATTGTTCTCTATATGCATGTTATTAAAGTGCAGTTTCAAGGTGTGTACTTAGAAAGGTTTGATTGTATGTTGTATATTGAATTAAAATTTGCATTAATTTAAAATTTAGATATTAAGTAGAATTAGAATTAAAGGGTAAGATATTGGCAATATTATAACTATCTTTTAATTTAGTACAAATATTAATTTAATATACAACATATATACAATAAATATTTTATTACTTATCAATTCTTTGGACATAATCACAAATATTATCTAAATTAGAAGAGAAGGTATAGACTAAACCTAAGATACCCTGTCTATGTGGGTAAATTGAATATTGAACCTGAAAAACCAAATAGCGGAGATGATCTAAATTATTTAAAGACGTATGTATTTTTGGTAATAGTTCATTCCAAAACAACTTTTAATTAAATTTCTTAAATTATAATATTTATTTTATAATTTATATTTTATAATTAGTAATTAATAATATATATAATATTTCTTATAGTATATAATTAGTAATTCAATTAGACTTTTCTAAATGCATTTTATAGAAACTAAATACTAATAGTATGCATTTAAGAAAAGTGCATTTATAAAGATTATATATAGATTTGAATTCAAATATATTTAGATAAACTGCATATTTAGAGAAAACACACTTTGAAAGGTTTTATTATATATACAATTAAATCTTTCTAAGTGCAACTCTCTTTAACTCTGATTCAAATATATACTAGACTTTATAATATAATTTTCTTTTGTTGTTCAAATACAAGCTATTAAAAGTCTAATTTTCATAGCTTGTATTTAAGTATACTTAACTATATTTATAATAAATAATTTTATAATATAAAAGTAATACCTGATATTAATCTACATGGTGTAACATGCTCTAAATTTATTGAAGCAGTTTTAATTAAAGTTTTAAGTTGATTCTGAATAGCTTTTGGTACATTATTTAGTGGCAGTGGAGGATGTGAATGTTCTCCAATATAAAGTAATACTACAAAAGGACACTCTATTAAATTAATAAGTGTAAGTCAATAAAATTTAACTTCACATGGCATATTTTCTAATAGTGCTTCATATGGGCAATTGTACTCATCAAGATGGGGGAATGCTTTAAAAAATTTAAATTTCATTAATATATTATATGTTATAAATTTAAAATATTAATATATTAATATATGGACAGCTGTCAATAGAAATCAAGCAAATCTACATTTGAAAAAAATTGATGTCTTAACTTTGCAGCTCATATCTCAATGAGTTTTAATTAAAAGAAAGCTTAGGTCATAAGCTTCTTTGAAAATTTTAAAATTAAAATAGCTTTAAATAAGCTATGAAAGTTAAGATATTAATTTTTTTTAAATATAGATTTGCTTGATTTTTATTGATAGCTGCCTATATAGTTAAAACTTTTCTAAATATAGTCTATAAAGGCCAAATAGTAATAATATATACTTACAACAAAACTTTTTGTGTGTTGTATTAGGTAAGATAGTACAACATTTATTTTGAATTAATGAGCGATCAAATGATTCTCCCTCTAAAAGGTGCTGAATTATGATAATATCACATGATTCAGGTATTGGAATAAATCGATGCCAGCTATCACTATTAATCCATAAACTATATCCAATGAAATAACTATCTTTACATTGTAGTATTAATGATGTTCGATTATTACTTTGGTTTAGATTAGCCCTATATTGTGTTAAAGTATATTCTTTAATTCTTCATAAAACTGGCAAACCAGCACATGCTGAACTATCAGATAAAGTTTTTGGACATGCTTTTTTAATTATAGCGAGATAAAAACTAAAATTATATTATAATTTTGTTAATTAAATAGCTATATTTTATAGTTAATACTGTTTAAATTCATAATAGCTAAAAAATTCATAGTAATATTCATTTAATCAGTTAATTTTCTAATATCTGATTAGTTAATACTATATAAATGTATAAATTTATTTTTTTAGCCAGTATGTATTTAGATAATATTAACTATATATTTAAAATAATACATATGCAAGTGTATTCGTATAAGTTGTTCTATTTGATGATCTATTTTTAATTGCTTTAAAAGCCTCAGAATCAAAATTGACACTGCAATGTTTTGCTGATTTAATTTGATTATCAGAACAAATTGTAACGCCTTGGCACCTTCTCTGATCTTTGGTTACAATTATGTTACCAAAAAAGGGGCATTTAACTTTGTCTAACCACCAGGACCTAAGCTATACTGAATCTAAATAAATATTATAATATGTAATATTAATGTATATTTAATAAAAAGCGATTATATATTTTTTTAGTCAATCTTATTTAAAAAACATTTAGGCACTTATTTATAATATAACTATATATTCAATTTAAAAGTAGCAATAATAAATCAATTATATGCTAAGTAGTTAAATATAGGCAAAAATTTACTAAGAAAATATAACAAACATATTATAACCAATTTATTAGTATAGTATTTATTAAATTAATACTTATATCCTGAAAAACTACATGCACCTTTTTTTTAATTCATCCTGTATTTGCTTTTTTCTTTGAATTTGCTCTTGACTTAGTTCTTGTTCTTGACTTAGATCTTGTTCATTATCATTAATATAATCTTCAATATTAAGCATATTATAAATCGTAACAAAACCAGATGGTCCCTTATCATTTAGTGGACTTGTTGAAGAATATTCAACTGAAACTGTAGAATAATATATATTGTTAGCATTAACAGCTAAACGAGCAGTAAGATATGCGATAGTTTCTTCTTTAATTTCTTTATTTTCTTCAATGCTTATAATATTTTCATTAGAATCCAACTAAAAATAAACATTTAAATATTAATATTTAATTACGTATAATTCAAATATATACTAAAATTTTATTAAATTTTTTTAATCAAATAATTTATCTTTATGAAATACATCTCCATATAAAACAATATTCAAAGGTAATATTTACTACTTGTTCAATATCAATTTCAAATTTTTCTTTGAAAAATGATTCCATTTTATTGTTAAAGTTAATATTTTTCATAAGGTTTAATTGAATATTTATAACATTTTTTACAAAGAAAATATATTATTTTAATATATATATATATTTAATTACTATCATTACTACTGTACTAGTTAATTAGTTGATTTATTGCTATCGTCAAGAAACTTTGAAAACTGGTTGTAATCGATTAAAATCTGATACCGTAGGTTTCCGAAAATAAGCTACCCTTTTTTGGCCAAAAAGTTACACAAAAATCATGGGGGTAGCTTATTTTCGGGTAAAATTTTGAAAAGGTTGGTTTTTATTATTTTTTCAAAATCCGGAAGTAGTTTCTATATATAAAAGTCAAAATTCTATTAAGTAAATAGATGAAAGTCACTTAATAGGAGTTGTTC
>CAJVPY010005558.1:0-11350 GCA_910591965.1 Dentiscutata erythropus
ACCTTCGGGCGGACTACTTAAATAGGCACTCAAAAGGTGCACGTGTGGCTTGATGTACCATTATTGTAATTACATATTAAACTTCGTCTATACTCTAATAAAAAGTTCCCCAGACCAAAGAGGTCACCTTAATATCAAAAAAAAAAAAAAAAAAAAAAAAAAATTTAAAGATATCTCAGCACTCACCAAGTCGATTTTGATACTTTAACTACCATTAGATGCATCTTGACAAGCTCTGCAAAAGTCTCTTAAATTAGAAAAGTGATTAACTTAGTATAAAAAAAAGTTTTAAATACACACATGCCACATTTGAAGACCCCCAATTTTTATAAATAATTTGAGTCACTTTTTACTATGAACATTCTTTGGTTGACTGGTGGATCACCAATTAAGTAAAAGTTTTTTTGACTTTAAGCTTAAATATCTTAGCAATTATCCTGTCAAATTTAATATTTTTTTTTTTAATTTTTTGTAATTTTAATATTAAAATAAAAAAATTTTGAGCAAATTTAATTAATTAATTATTAAGATATTTTAATTTAAAAATTAAAAAAATTTCATTAAAAATGATTTGTTTCTTTTCTATTAACTTCACCCCATATATGTCTTGGCTTCAAATTTAATATTAATAGCAGTAAATACATTTATACAGAAGTAAGCATCAAGAAAGTGCTATACAAATCTCTATAAATATTAATTCTGGAAATTTTAGCCAAAGTTTAAAAGTGAAGTCTGTATTGGGCTAAGCTAAACTCATGAGTTTCAGGTTTGGGCCTGGGCTAGGTCTAAATTTTAAAGTTTTGTTTGTAAAGTGAGCCAGGTTTGGGTTATGTTTATTAAATATTAGACCTGAGTCAGATTTAGTAAATGGGCTTGGTGTAGCCTAACAATACTCTAACAAAAACTACTATTATTTTTACTATAGTCTCTATTGGCTACAGCTTCAGTTAGATATTACTACAACTACTAAATATCTAATACAAGTTTAAACTAGTATAAATATATAGTCAAATTTTTATAAATGCAATGTATTGTTATAGAACGTGTTAACATTATAGAATATATTAAAGATTTGATTTCCATTAGATCCAGAAGATTGTAACGATCAAAACAAGCTATAATACAAGACAAACAAACTATCAGTTAGCTAGATAAGGGCAGTGTCATTTATCATCTGATTTTTTTTTATCAGAGGCTTACCCCCCTTCTAGTTTTTAATATATAAATTATTAGGTCTTATATATAAAATTTTAAATTTTTTGACCCCCCCCTTAGAAAATCACCTGATAATTGTCAGCTCTCTAATACCTTTTATACTTTTTGTACCTTTTATATCTTTTATACCTTTTGTTTTATACCTTTTGTATCTTTTATACCTTTTATACCTTTTATATCTTTTATATCTTTTATACCTTTTGTACCTTTTATATCTTTTATATGGTTTAGCCGTTTCACCTCTTATGTGTAGAAAAGTTAGAGAGCCTTTGCCTCTTCTGCTCAAGTTAGAGAGTTTTTCTACCCTCTCATAGAATCTAGCTTTATACTATTCTACCCTTCTTATATCTGTATAGTGTGATATTCCCCCTCTAGAGTAAATCCTACAGGCAAGGTTATTACTATAATATTTGTATTTAAATAAAGTTATATAATATACTGTTACTATCCCGAACCATTTGTCTATTGCTATAAAGTATAGTGAATACTTTACTCCACTTCCTGTATATTCCTAACATAGGTTTTTCTACAGTGAGTGACCTTGTTACTTTGCTATATTGTTGATAGAAGGCTATAGCATTGTAACATTTTGGTGCCTTCTGGCAGAAAGCCAAAATATTACTTTAGAAAGCCAAAATATTACCCTGGAAAACCAAAATATTATCCTGTAAAGCCAAAAATTATATTCGGAAAGCCAAAGCATCACCCGGAAAGTTCAATACCCAGAAAGGCATAATCCATCCTGGAAAGCAATATCTATTAAGGAAACTTACATCTTGATTTGAATTTTGAATAATTATTAACAACACTTACACTAGTCAGAGTAAAAAAATCGGGCATATGTTTTATTTTAAACTGATATATGCCCGATTGTTGTTAAATTGTAAATTTGCTATAGCCCTGATTAATGCAAATTTATGCAGCAACCCGATTTGTATAAAATTATAAAATAATTAGTCCCGATTTATGTCGATTTTGGTACAATTCGGCATGTAATCAGGAAAAATTTAGTATATAATCGGGAAAAATTCAGCATGTAGTCAGGAGAAATTCGATATGTAATCAGGAGAATTAAACATCAACAAAATTACATGATTGTCTTCAAGGCAGCTTCTGGGTTGATGATTGATGTCACTATCCAGAGCACAAAATATACTATAAAATACTGAAGATTCCGGTAAATTAAGAAAAATTCTGGCACAATTTTTTGATAGTTGGAAATTTTTTGTTTGTTCAAGATTTTTGACACTTTCTTACATTATAACTAATTACTACTATCATTGCTACCTCCAGTTATAGATTTTAAATTCCGTTTAATAAAAAGATCACCAGAAAAATATCAGGATACGTTATGCCACAATTTTGTACTCTGCCACTACTACAGATTAATTTCTTGATTGACTTGATTATCTAATTGCTGTGGCAGTAGTATCGATCACTTAAATTTTAAGGAGACTACTCTTAAACTCTTCGCAAAATTTGTTCTAAGTTTTTTTATTTTTTTCTAAGTTTTTTTTTATTATTATATTTATTTTTAAAGTTTTCTTTTTTAAAGTTTTTTTTAAGTTTTTTTTTATTTTTAATTGAAAACACCTTGCAAGAACATCTCTTTGGATTTTGGAGAACAAGCTCAGATCAGAAGTAAAAAAAGCATACTTTTTAAAAACACTACACTAATTTGAATTTCTGAAAATAAAACTGAATTATGGTAAAAAGATAAACTTGGAATAAGTAGTGGGAAAGAATGAGCAGATGTACTTTGCAAGAACTAAACCTGGATCAAAAGGTGTAAAAGGGTTAGCAGAAACACTATGCAGGAGCACTTCGCTTATACCTCAGAAAATAAACTTAGATCAGACAGTGGAAAAGTATAAGTGAATACACTTTGCAAAAATGAACCTAGGCTAGAAGGTTAGCAGAAGCACTTTATAAGAACACTTTGCTGACTTTTTGAAATCTTAGAAAAAATAGACTTGGACCAGACAGTGAAGATTATGAGTAGATGCACTTTGCAAGAATTAACCCAGTAGTAATAAGCAAGTTATTTCTTAATGTTACTTGGTTTTTTTGTGAATATATAACAATAACATTGAAATTATATACAATGATAAATTTTATATACAGTAACTCTAATTCTAACTATATTATTATTAGATAATAATAGGTATGTAAAAAGAAGTTTTATTCTATTCTATAATCAATTAATCATTCATCAATGACATATTTGTTAACAAAATTCATAAATGATTGCTGTTAATTCTAATCTTACCAATAGGTAATCGTCTATCACTAGAACTTAGATCAGAATGTTAACAGAAGCACTTTGCAAGAATACTTCATTGACTTGAAATCTTAAAAAAGACAAATTTGGAGTAGGCGGCAGAAAAGCATACTATGTAAGAATAATCTAAATCAGAAAAAGCATCAGCAAAAAGCATTTTGCAAGACACTTTACTAATTTTTTGAAATCTTAGAAGAAACTTGATCAGAGCATAAGCAGATATATTTTGCAAGAATAAACTCGGATCACAAGATGAAAAAAACATGAGTAGATGCACTCTTTGTGAACACTAATATCCTTGAATTAGAAGATGGAAAAGTAGTAACAAACATACTCCACAAGAACAATAAGCGACTTTCTTGATAGGGTTAATTCTGCAATTGTGATTTATAAAATAACTAAAAATCTTAAATGATGCAACTATATGATAAGGTCTCTTAATCTATAGTAAAGAAGTGATAGCTAGATATGAGTAATTTTTATTTTTTTATACTTACTAGCATTGTTTAACCTTACTAGTGTTGTTATTAACCTTAGGCCAAGCATTAGCTTTAATTTTAGGTTCAAATTGTTTCAAATCAAGTTTGACAGATGGCTGGTTACATAATGGTTGATGATCTACACCCCGTCAGATACATGATAGTAGGTGATCGACTCTGCTACAGCAATCGTCACGATTCAAAAAAATACAATGAGTCACTTCATATATAAAATAAAATATATGTTGTTCATATATTTGGCAGGGTGTAGATTATCAATCATTATGTAACCAGACTTTTTGGGCCACTTTGTCGAACTCTTTCAAATCTGCAGTTTGTTAAAGAAAATAAGACTTCAGGCTTTCAATTTTATTATTTATTATTTGTTGAATTCAGCTCATTAAAAATTTTGATAGTAAAGCATATATATTGCTAAGCAGATTTTTCACAGGGTGAATCCAATAAATAACTAATGATAAATTTGAAAGTCTAAAGTCTTATTTTCCCTTACCAGCACTTCTATGTCCAAATAATAGCATTGAAACTTACTGTTATACAACACACCTAGAAAAGTCACAATTGAAATACAGTATCAAATAACTTATTTCTTTGATGATATGGCCCACTATAATTAGATTATTTGCTGACAAAGCATACAATGGAAGATCAATTTCATATGTTGTTTGAAGTGCTAAACATTCAAGCCTTTCTAGTAATAATTTAGTTGGATGGTTATAGTCTTCTAATTCTGGGCCGATCATAGATTGAATTTTAAGAAATTTTCTAATATTTGATTAATTGGTAAGAATCATAGATCATGTACACTTACTTACCTTTGTATTATAGAGTATTTTGTGTTAATCTGGTTTTTAAATAGTTTAATAAATGAAATAAAAATGATTCATTGAATAAATTAAAAAAATTTCAAAAAAAGTGATAAAATAATAATCAAAATGATAAATATTAAAAAAACTGAATAAATAGAATAAGGACTGGACTAGTTAGTACCCCATGCACTTTGTGCCCCTCTATTATAAAATTGTTAATATCTCAAAATTTTACTAGGGTAACCTCTGTTTTGTGACTAAGCAAAAATGGTCCTCTTACAATTTTATACTAAAAACTAACCCTAAACTAACCCTAACTAACCTTAAACTAACCCTAACCTAACCCTAACCTAAAATCATAAAATTGCTAATATCTCAAAATTTTACTAAGATAACCCTTATTGTGTAACTAAGCAAAAATGTTCCTCTCGCAATTTTACATATTTTTGCTAATTTTAATCTAATATTAACTTTTATTATAGACTAAATTTTTGCTAAGAGGCACAAATTGCATAGGGGCACTATTTAAATTTTATCTAGAATAAAATAAATAAATAAAATAAATAAGATAAAACAGAACAAATTAGACTTAAAAGTTTGAAACTGGTTTTATTAGACTAATTGTGTTTGGAATGGACTAGCTTTGATACTTTTGATAAATTTTAAGATTTTCAATTCAAATTAAAATGCTGGTTTTTACTTACAGTATATGAATTGATATTTTTCAATTTGAAAAAATTCAATGTTTAAAATTAGATGTTGTACCTAGAGATTTGCCCTTGTGCGACAAGTATAATAAAAATTTCATATATTGTGCAAAATACAATAATTCATATCTTACATGAAATATATAATACGTAATCTTATGCATTAATAAACTATTAATTATTAAGATTTTATTCTGCACGAGATTATATGATTATGTCATACCCCAGATGTTCTAATTTTAATCTGAGTACAACATGAATGTTATATTGATATTTGTGTATCTGTGTATATACGTATGTACGTATATACGTACATATCTTAATTTGGTACTGATCAATACCTGATCAATATCTGGTAGATGTTTGATTTGTCAAGATTGTATGCTGATTTGCACCATAAATCGGCATCAATCGGGCTGCCAAATTTAAAAATTAGCAACAATTAGGTAGTTATCAGTTTTAAATATAGCATATCTGATTTGTATCTGATTTGCCAGCTTTTGACTAGTGTTATATCTTACAAGGTATAAATTTTATTATTATTAAGAATTAATTCTAGTGTGAATTAATTAGTAGTTATTATACTATCTAGTGTTATTATTTTATTGTTTGGAGTTATAGTACTCCCTGGTGTTATTATTTTATAGTTTGGAGTTATAGTACTCCCTGGTATTATTATTTTATTGTTTGGAGTTATAGTACTTCCTGGTGTTATTTATTATTACAATTGCTTGTAGTTACTATACTACCTGGTGTTATTATTATATTGTTTGTAGCTATTACTACCTAGTGTTATTCTAATTATTGTCTGTAGTTAATACTACCTGGTGTTATGTTGTTAAATTGTTTAATTATTAGGGAGGTGTCAAATATCAGATGATTTTTTAGGGGAGGAGGTCAAAAATTTTGGAAATTGCATATAAAGACCTGACAATTTTTATATATAAAGGTAGGGGTAGGCTACTAATAAAAAAAAATCAGGTGATAAATAACAGCACCCTTATTGTATTGAAATTATTGTTATTACTAACTCTTTTAGAAGAATTTTGAATTTTTATTTTTAGTCTTATGGGAGATTTTCTAACTCAATATTATCTTATTGCTATTGAAAATCACCAACAAGATTATATTAACAGCCCAGCTATTTCTTATATCGTTCTGCAAACCCTTATACCTGATTTATCATATGTTAAGTGTTTTGCCCCAAAAACTTCTAGCAGTCATTCCACCTTTCTTCGTTTTTGGCAGTGATATTCTCAAGAATATCAAGCTATATCTTATAGTCGCAAAACTCAATCTGCTTATAACAAATTAGTTACTGCTTCTCGATCTACTGCTCGCTATGCTGCTCATGATATTATTTTTAGTTGCTGTTATAGAAACAATATACCTTCACCTCGCCCTGTAGTTTTAATTTTATTTCGAAGCTATACTTCACACGCTTCTATTCCCCAAATTTTTGATAATAGAAATCATTTTGATAATTATATTGATAACCCCAACTTTATTTCTCCTACTATCCAATTAATTACTACATCTAAAAAATCTCCATATACTATTCCTGCAAAAGCTATTAAAATTGTTGCTGAACCTATTGCTAGTTCTTTTGAAATTAGTCAGGAAGATACTGAAGAAGTTGCAATAACTTCTGCTATTGATACTGCTTTTAATCCTCCTGAAACTATTACTGTTACTCTTGAAGATAAAACTAAGGAAATTTCTACTATAATTAATTTTGTTAATCTAGAAGATATAACTAGCTCTACTTTTTATACCTCTACCCCAAGTTCTATTACTATTGTTTCTAATATAGATAATAGTGCTATTAGTGAATTAGTATTATCCCAACCTCATATTTCATCTACCCATCTTGATATTTTAGAGAATATTAATAATACTTTATCTACAAATACTGATATCGAAGACCCTTGGTATAATCTTCAAGTAGAAGAAAGTTACACCTCATATCTCTCATTATACTCACCAATTGAAGAACACCCTGTTGAAAAAGATAATATCTCTTACATCCCAATATACCCATAATTGAAAAAACAACTTCCAAACTCAAAATAATTACAAGTCTATTTAAAACATCTCTAGAAGAGGAATTTTCTATTTCATTAACTAAAACCCTCTCCACTTCTGAAGGTTCTGAATCATCTGTTGATACTACAGGATTATATTATTGTCTCAATTAATTATTTTATGAAGAAGATAACTTAAACCAAGAAAGAAAAATAGAAGACAATTATGATAATGAAATTCAAGTTGAAGAGGAAAACTCTATGGTTGCTGCTGCAAAAGCAATTAGTGAACTTGCTAAAGCTTTAAACAAAGGTGGAAAAAGTGAAAAAAATCTTATTAAAATCGAAGCTTTTAAAGGTGATGGAAGTCAAGACTCTATTGAATAGCTTGATGAATTTGACTGAGCTGCTAAAGCAAATCATTGAAGTAAAGAAAGACATCTTGAATTGGCCAAAGCTTATATGAAAGGAATTGCCGAAGAATGAGTAAAAACCAAAAATGACAACCAACTCAAAACGTATTGGGATGCAGAAGCAGAAGATACTAGTTTTAAAACTTTATTCAAAGAAAGATTTAATACTACTAGACAAAAAACCAAATGGCAACAACAACTCTTTAAACTTAAACAAGGCAGTAGTACTGTTGATGCTTATATAGGGTATTATCTATTAAAACAGCCCTTTTTTGCATGTAAATCATTTTAAGTAAATCAGGTTTAAAAAAAAATAAATAAACAAAAATTTTGATTTAAAAATAGTATTTCACGGTTCTAGAAATTCTAGACAATGCATTATTAGGAGATGTACAATGATAAAATTTTTATTACGTCATATATATATATTATGTTTATTGAGCGTCTCTTTTAGCAGTTTTTTTTTTAAAAAAAAAATTTTTTTTGGTACTAATTTTTTTTTCATCTTTTAGATGTTTTTTCAAGTTTTCTTCTAATGCTTTATTACAGTATTAGTAAGTGAACTTTCTTCTAATCTTTCGACATTTTCTAGTAACCTTGTAGACTTTTATTAATCTTTCAGAATTGGTTGGTGAACTTTCTTGTGGATCTTTCGATTTGTTGAAGGATTTTCTTGTTTTCAGTGTTTTTGAAGAACTTTCTTATAGGCTTTTCTTCTGCCTTTCGATGTTTTTGGAGAACTTTCTTGCGAACTTTTCTTTTGTCTTTCGGCTTTTTTTTTTTAGAGAACTTTTTGTTTGTGAACTTTCTTCTTGTCTTTCGGCGTTTTTTAAAGAACTTTTGTGGACTTTCCTTTTGTTTTTTTGGTATTTAAGCAGAGTTGAACTGAAAAGTTAAAATATGGTTCTTTTAAATTGGGGGATGAAAAAAGAATAATAGAGGTTGAAAAAAAGTGGGGTAGGTTAAAAAAGAAATTGGAACAAGTTAGGGAGTTAGTTGGTGAACTTTTTTGTGGATTTTTCTCTAGTCTTTCAGCATTTTTTTGTGAATATTAACAAGAAAGTTCAACTATTTTCTTATGGGTTTATTTTTGATATTTCGGTGTTGTTTTTTTTTTTGAAGAGTTCTTTTGTGGATTTTTCTCTTGTAATTCAGCGATCATCTAGTGAATTTCTTGTAGATACCTCTCTGGTATTTTGGCATTTTTTGGAGGAGAGTTCTCTTGTGAATATGTTAATGTTTTTTGGAGGAGAGTTCTCTTGTAGATATTTCAGTGTTTTTCTTTTCAGCAGAAGTTTCTTGGATTTTCTTCTGGTTCTTCGGCATTTTTCTAGTGAATTTTTTTGTAGATTTCTCTTTGGTATTTTGATAGGGTTTTTTTTTTGAATTCTCTTGTGGATTTCCCTCTTGTCCTTTTGGTGAATTTATTGTAAATTTCCCTCTGGCATTTTAGTGTTTTTTTTTTTTGGTGGATTCTCTTGTGGATTTCCCTCTGGTATTTCAGCATTTTGGGAGAATTCTTTTGTGGATTTCTTAGTGGTCCTTCAGCAGTTTTCTGATGAATTTCTTATGGATTTCCTCTAGTTTTTTTTTTTGGAGAATTCTTGTGAATTTTTCTAGTATTTAGTTTTTTTCTTTTTTGGAGAATTCTTTTGTAGATTTCTTTTTAGTTTTTCGATGTTTTTCTGGTGAATTTCTTGTAGATATCACTTTGGTATCTTGGCGATTTTTTTTTAAAGAATTCTGTTGTAGAATTCTTTCTTGTTTTTCAATGTTTTTTTTGGTGACTTTTCTTGTAGATTTCCCTTTAGTCTTTCGGCATTTTTTTTTTTTTTTTTTTTTTGAGAGTTCTCTTGTTGTCATAATGCTATATTGTAACAAAATTAGTTTTTTTTACTATAATATCAAGATCGGTCTTCGTAAGGACCGGTAAAAAATCGAGGACTGAATAATTCTCAGTCCTTGGTCTGGAATTGTCCGGTCCTGGTCTTGATTATGGTCTAATGATGACTAATACTACCGATAAAAAATGCTTAAAAAAAACAATACAAATAATAATGATAAACCTTTATAACTCTTTTAATCATGAATAGTAACAAAAATTTCTTTCAATATTTCTCATTGTGATAAAATAATTGTCGAAGTTTCAATTTCTGATAAAATAAATATTAATTAGTGATATTAACAGACCAGTCTAATTCAGTCTGGTCAATTTTGGTCCAAGTCTAGTATGGTCTATTATAGTCTTAAGACTTTGCTAGTCTAGACTGGTCCAGTCTTAAGACTTAGAGCAGACCAATTTTTTTTAGTTCAGACCCATCTTAAGACTAACTGTGGTCTATTAGTCTAAGACTAGACTACATAATATCTCTAATATTAATATTTTGGAACTTAGTAAAATTGCTGACCAAAAATAAAAAAAATACAAGAGCTAGATTAGAAGATGAATCTGCAAAAAAAGAATCAAATTGGATAGTTTAATATCCCTGTGATAATATAAATTTAATGTACTATATTTTTTCATAAGTTTTTAAAAATTTGGCCGCTAATAAATAAAAATTTTAATGCTATGCATTATACTATGCATTGAAAAATTATAAGTCGTGAAACCAATTCTATGACCAACAACTAGACTAATAAACATTATAAAATAACTGGGACAGACCAATCTATTCTTATTAAAAAATTCGTTATATATTGTTTTCTGCATAAAAACTAACAATTACTATGTAGAGTATTCCATGCATAATTCTGCTTACACTATTTGATTTAGAAACTAATTTAAATTACATGACTCTTATGAGAACAATATAAAAAATTATTTTTAGCATGAGCAGAATTATGCACCACAGTACTTTGGTTTGCAAAATAGATAAAAAAAACAAATTCGGTATGTATACATGCTATATATACGGATTACCTTAGTATATACATTGATAGAAAATACTACATATATATTTATTGTTTATCACAAACAATTATACATCTAATTGTTGCTAACAATATTAAACAATAAGTATATATGCAGTATCAATCTTCTATTGTTACATATTAAGCATACAAGTATATACTATATATTAATATACATATACTTGAATTTTTTTTATTCATATTCATTTTTACTATTGTTTTAAATAATATTCTTTGTATGTTTTAAAATAATATTAAATTTTGAATATTGTATATTGTATTGTAGTAAATATGTATATAATCATTAGTGTATTAGTTAAAATATTTAAATTTTTAAATTTTTATTTTATACAAAAAATGTCTATTTTTTCTTTAAATAAAAATATTTTTGAAGAAACTTATATAGAAAATACTCAACATCAGCAAAAATAAATAGGTGTAAACCTCCGCAAGTTTTTACGCGAGCGTAAACTTACGAAAATTTACGATTAGTT